>OY982563.1:22965336-23219518 GCA_963859945.1 Euplagia quadripunctaria | reverse complement strand
GGCAGAAGCGTAATGAGTAACACTTTCCGCCTTGTAGGTCCTAAGAAACCCACACCTATAAAAAAAAAAAAATGTTACAATATCCCACCAATATGATGGCTTAGACATCATACATTGATGTAGAATTTGAGTAACAGCGATGGTTGATGTTTACAAGCCCAGCGCGGGGACAGGTCCGTACGTGGTGGGGTTGGGCGCGCAAGCTTGCCTCACGCTCATCTCCCACGCGTCCAGGAGCTGACCTACTGAGCAGCTCTTCGGTAATCTGCAACATAATAATTTTTAAGGTTAAAACTACTTACGTAACAATTTTTTTAAGACTATCACGACTGATAAGCACACTGCGCCCATCGGTTCCTGGTGTCGAATTGCGATCATCAGTATTTTTAGCATCAATCCTCTTCTTTGATGGACGTCCTGAGACGAATCGCTCGACTGGTAGCATGTTCGTACGGTTTTCAGTCCGGATGACTTCTCACGAAAAATTAGTTACAAGGGCCATGTTCATGTTCAAGCAAATGGGCAAGCGGCAATGCAGTTTTTCACTTACTAGTTCAGACTACCATAAACAAACAACAAGACCACCGAATGGTTTTCTCGACAAGGCCTAGGGCGGTGATGGACTGGACTGTAAACGGTCGGCTGGGGTAGTCGCGCGGCACGGACACGTGCACGCCCGCCTCGCTCGGCACGTGTCGTGTGTCATGCAGGTGGCGCGGGGCGATGGGTGCGTGTTTACCTGGCGCAGCGCGCGTCCATGGCCTGCTCGAGGCGCGCGCGGAAGCTGTCGGGCGCGTACTTGGTGCGCGGCTTGAGGCGCAGCGGGGGCCGGCTGGGGTAGTCGCGCGGCACGGACACGTGCACGCCCGCCACGCTCGGCAGGCGCGGCTCGTCCAGCGCCGCGATCAAAGTGATGGCACCGCCACCGCCACACGACATCGGCTCCAGGGACACCTGCGCACGTCCACATAGTTTTGATAACCTCACCCGTTGTCCTAGGTGAGGGACGGAACGCAACATGAAGGGACGGAACGCAACATGAAGCGCCGCGACGCTATGCGACATAAAACCACGACGACTTCACGCAACGAGTGTCCTACCCACTGTCCTAGGTGAGCGACGGGACGCGACGTTAAGCGACACGCATCTTTATTTATACAGTATCTGTGTCGACCTGGTGCGTGGTTAACGCGACAACGCAGGACACAGATATACAGTGGCGTAGCTAGGTAACCAAAGGCCCTGGGGCAAAAAATAACTTAGGGCCCAACTAAACTATTTAAAATCGTTTGATCCCTATTCGTGTTCCGAATTCGACGTACTCCAGATTTGTCGTAATCTAGATTCATCGTACTCCATATTCAAGTTATCAAATACGCAATTTAATATAAATAGTGGTTTAGTCACAACTCTAGTACAAACCTGATAAAATCTGGTTCTAAAAAAATCTGGTTTATTTATATTACAAATGTGGGCGAAATTTTTATTAGTTCAATATATAGTTTGTAAGTCAGAGTCCGAGGGGCCCCCTGAGATTGGGGGCCCCGGGGCACTGCCCCGTCTAGCCCTCCGGTAGCTACGCTACTGCAGATATAGAATTCCTTGACACGTCTCGTCGCGTTATTACGTTTGTCGCTCACCTAGGGCAACGGGTAATCGACACAGATGATTCTCTGTAGATTGTTGGGAATTGCTAAAATAGCAAAGAGATGGTTTAAATATTGGCAGCATTAACCCACAAAACAGTTGTATCGTTACATTACACTGTGAGAATTGTTGTGATTTATTAACGCTATTCTCGCTATTTCTACTTCCGCGTCTACTAATTGTTTAACAAATGCCGCAAACAGTTTTAAGACATACAGGTAAAAAAAAATAAGAAACAGATATGTATCTATAATTTTCCAAAATTTTCCTTTTCTAATAAAACTGCTTTGAAAATGTTGTTCCTATTGGTCCAATTATAAGTCATATTGACTTATAGACCTAGTGTACGAGCTACGCTGTACACTGTACTGTTGTGTAATATGTAGTATGCGTCGAACTCATCTAATACATATTTGTTAAGACAGATACGTCTTTAATATAATAACTTTGTAATTATAATTTAGTAACAATAAATACAACAAACAAATTGGTTGTCTACTCACATACCACACATAGATCAAATTCTCTGTTGGGACTAACATTTGGTCCTTCGAGCCGGACTGTATCATTATTTGCAAATATTTTGAATCCCTTTGTTTTTTTTTTGTATTAAATCATTATATTATACGATTTACAAAATATGGGCACAATATTTAAAATAAAATTTATATGTCTTGCTAATGTTGCGCACTATAAATAATTCCCTTGAAAATATCTCTACAGGTCTATGCTTTGAATACAGACATTAATAAGGCCTTCGACAGATTAGATTCAATTTTCACTTCACAGAAAGTTTAAATGTTGGCATTTATGAACAACTCGCAAACATGATTTTCATAAAGTTTTACTTTCAAAAATCAAACAGTTGCACTATATTCCTATGAATCTAATGGATATGAAGCTACATACACAGTTTCTCAGGGCTTTTATTTGGGACCAATATAATTTCGGGTGTTTAGACTTAAGCTTAAGCTAAGTCTTTACTTGAAATTAGACATTTATATAGATTTGTGGTAGATTTAATTAGTTATGATTTTGTTTTTGGACTTTTTAGACTCCGTTTATACACATATAGTCAAAGTTGAGTTAAGATTAGTGATGTAGTGGATCATTAAATATGAACATCCGCTGATACGAATAGTTTCTAGATCCGTGAATACGAATACGGAGCTTAATTTTTATGCTCAGATTTTGTGGTTAAGATAGATAATAAATATCAATTCTGGTGAGCTTATAATTTTGAATAACTTATCTTTACTATTTTACTTTCATTCATAAATGTTTAACGATAACACAAATAAACATTGGATGCGCGAAGTGATACAGTGAAGTAATTACACCATAAAACTGGAATGCGAAAATACCGATTAGTTAATATGTCCGCTTATGAGTTTTTGAAGTATATTCATATTACTCACTTTGAATCTGGAATCCAATCGTGCTATTTCACCTTGTAGAACGTCTGGAATTTCTAATGTGGGCTCCTCCATTTTTGGAATCTTTTGAGGTGGTGGAAGATTTCTATAACATTAAATAATTGTTCAACTATCTATAAATCCAGTATGTATAATTCATACAAACAGCAACAGCAGCAAAATTTCATTCGGTATGGTCGAACAATTCATCACACGAGTTCTCAGCGGAACTCCTTAGATGCCTGCATTAGTTATAAACTGATTCGAATGTCAGTTATACGCCCCTTAGATTTACTTAGTCACAAAGTAGTGAACACTGTTTGCCCTCGTGTGACCCAAATTACTATTAGGTCTCTATTTATGACATTGTTTTGAATCGATGTTTAACACTGGCAGTGTAAATATCGATCTTTTTGGTTCAATTTAGAATACGAAATTCAAAATTTAAAAAAATTTAAATGTTGTTTATTTGTTTTCCCGCCGGGCGACTATTCTTTAATATCGCTGTTATTAAGACCATGAAAAATTTAAAATTGCGTGTTATTTGCGAATACTGCTGTAGAAATTCCCACGGATTTTTATGGCAGAGACATCAATGAATTTCATTAAAATGGGAAAAGTGCGTTGACAATAATGGTTGCTATGAAACTAAAAAAAAACACTCACTTGATCTCAGGGCCGCTGAGCGCGTCTAACGTTGGTCCGAAGGTACGTTTGAGCGTATGGTTCGCGAGTGGAGACTGCAGACAGTTGTTTACCACTTCCAGCAGAGGATTGAAGATTTGTTCCTAAAACAATAACAATGACCTTTACAGTGCAATGGGCTCCTGACTTTAACAGAATTAAACAAATTTTTGTTGATTTGTTGCGAAAACAGCAATTATCGTTTACGTAGATTATCTCTGTAGAGAAAGAATGGTTTGTTTGTTGGTATAATTAATTAACTTCATTCTACAGCTGTGCAGGAAAACGTTCCGAAATCTTTTTCCTATATCCTATATCCACACAATAACACCACACACAACACTAATTATACTTTGATGTGCTGACTCACCTTCCCAGCGCTGGGAACAACAACTCCCTCGCTCCGTTTGAAGTCCAACTTCTCCAGCACAACCTCACACTTGATAAGCGTCTCTAGGGGCATGCGCTTGTTCGGGTTCGACAGTATGTCGAGTAAGTTCTTCATTTTTGTCAACTTCTCCACATCTGTAATGATTTCAGAATTATAATTTTTACCGTAGCCTATGGACGCTTGCGACTTTTGTCAAAATTTGTCTATTAACTTATTCTTATTAAATAGTGAACTGTGTTATCATCTATTATAGTTTGTCCCTAATTTTAATAAAATAAATAAGAGTTTTTGATGTGGCGACGACACAATAACCTCTTTCTGTTTATACTTAACACAATACAAAAGTCAGTTCATCATAAAAATGCGAGATTAAGAATTTATAGTCATTAGTTTCATTTGTCGCTACGCAATGTACGCGGTATTCTTTTGTGCGGTACGGTGAATGACCTTCAACGTACGGCGCCGTCAAGACCCACCTCATTGCATAAAATGTTTAAATGTTGTTTGATTGATTGATTACATTGCTGTTTTTGGCCGTATGCGGTATTTATTACTTTTTTTGCGGTATTTATTACTTTTTTTTCGGTAAAATGTTCTGTTTACTCATTGCGATATCACTTTTAAGCAAAAAAAAATAGAAAATAAAAAAAAAAATATGAATTTTCCGGTAGAAAATTCCAATGATTTTCCACTCAGAATAATGGTCTGAATACACTATTTCAGGATTCGGTACGTTGTCGCTTACACCCTGTCTTTAAGGGGAAGGAAAGGGATATCGTTTATACGGATGGATTGAGGGGCGTAGATAAGCAATGCTCGAGGAAGTCAAGGTCGTACCTGTGACTCGAACTGGTTGTTGTCGGGAATTCCATGCGTTTAAACATCGATTTCGATTACCGATCAATTTATTGATTTTTTCAAGTCAATACTCACTTTCTCCCTCACTGACCATTCGATGTACCATTCTCCGGAGAGGCTCGATGTATTTCGAGAGCTGTCGCACTTTCTCTCTGTAAGCAGCCTCCTCGCCCCCGGGGGACGCGACCCCCGCCCCCACCGGCGTGTTGAGGGACGACGATGGAGAGGCTACCATGCCCATTCCCACACCTCTGCAATAGATATTATCTATAATAGTGACATATTCCAACATATAAGAACTGTTTTATTTATGTTTTGTGCCACACAATGAGCTACCCGTTTAGAAGTTATGACCGTTTGAATTTCCAGTTATTATCGCCTCCGTTTCTCATAAAAGCAGGTGGAATGTGTAAAGTTAAAGATTTAAATCTAAAATATTTTTATAATTTTAAATTATTCAATCTGCCATCGGAGCCATCCATAAATAACGTCACATGAATTTTTTTCATGATTTTTTGACCCCCCCCCCATCCTTATCACAGGTGGTCACATTGGTGGACCCCCCCCCCCCATCCTTATCACAGGTGGTCACATTGGTGGACCCCCCCCCCGGTGTGACGTCACATATTTTTAAATTTTACACCTAGCGCTGAAGCAGTTATAAAATTATTAATTTTTAGTAAAAGTGTAGTAGCATATGTAATCTTTCGTGTAAACGAAAGATTACATATGTTAATGTTTTGTGTTTAATACTTTAGATTTTGACATGTGTTGTCACGAAGCTTATGACCTCCCCACCCCTTGTCACACTTCGTTGACCCCCTCAACGTGTGACGTAATTTATGGATGGCCCCTTATTGAGAAAATCCATGAAAACTAACTTAAAAGTTTAGTTCAGTAACTAAACTTTTCTTTTTGTAACTGCATGCTTTGTCTAACCTCTGTGGTGGAGGCACGTGATGTCCAAGGTGTGCGGGTGTAGAGGGCGAGGGGCTGCCGACACTGCCGCACGCGCCCAGACCGCCAAGTGACGACATCGGTGACGTCATCGTGCTGCCCATCACACCTAGTAAACAAGATTAAATATTGACGTCAAGTCTTACAGAACCATAGTATTTTCGCAAATATTAAGATGATTTGGTCTGTCTGGGTGTAATTTATTTCTAATATTTATGTATTTGTAAATAATATATAAGTATGTTTATCAGCAGTCTGGTTACCGTAGTACAGGCTCTGCCTAGTTTGGAATCAGACGGCCGTGTGTGAGGTGTCTCAAGTTATTATTATTATTCTGAGTTAACTATGTCATGTTTAATTTCATTTTTATTATTATTATATTCGTGTGGAAACCTCACTCCAGAAACTGTGAAGTGGTTATTGGAATCGAATTGACTAAAATCTATCTGTATTCCGTCACGCGGGGATTTAAACACTGTTAATTTGCGTGGCATAAGTTTTAGTATAGATTTGCATCGTCAAGTCACGAATTCAGTTCCCAGGTCGGGTAACCCATTATTTGAGCAACTAGTTCCCAATGTTTGGGTTTAAGCATAGTAGCGTGCGTACACACGGTGATGCATATATCGTGGCCAGATTTTAGAATTGCCCATATCATCAATGTATAGTCTTAACGGTTAAATAAAAAATCTAAATAATAAAGAACTTATATATTGCTCTTTTAAGTTGTCGTAACAACTTTTTTCTTATATTTGCACGTAATTATTCTATTTTAAAACACAATAATTATCCGCCGCCATGATGGTTCACAAAAACAAAACGATATCAGCGCCTCTAACTGTGGATAATGTAACTATTTTACGATATGATCACTCATGTTTGACCATATCATAACCGACCATTTCATGAATGTTTCATGAAACGGTCGGACACATCATGAAGCAATCAATTTTAAGACCTGGCCACGACATGGCTACGACATGTACACAACATGACGACATGTACACAACATGGCGATATGTTCAGTTCTGCCAGTCTTGAACTTTTATATTTGCTTGTTTTTATTACAAATAATAATATATTTACGCTGAATCCAGCATGTCCTACTTAATAAATAAAAGTCACAATATTCAAATATATTTTTAATAAATTATATTTAATTACAACAATATAAGTAGCATGGCACTTTTCCTTGGAATCTCTTAACACAGCCCAACGAGAAAAATATAAGTAGAAATAATTTCCATATAAACAAAAAAAAACACAGTTTTCAAACAATTCCATAATTTATATTTACAAAAATAAATTTACTAAAGAATATTTAAAAATGTAAAACAAAAAAAAATACATAATATTTTTTGCATTATATTTAAAGTCGAAATAAAACATAGAAAAAATACGTATACACGTACATACGACCTTAAATAAAACTTTTTTGAAATATTTATTATAGGTATATTATAGTCGTATCACATTTTAGCTTATTACTACCCTATCTAAAGGTTATCAGGAGCTTCCTTATCAGTTCGAGACAAGTCTCATCGTTTGAGCCACTGTTCACTAGTGACATTTAATCGGCCGATAGTGATCGTTCTGACAGTATGAAGCTGTATGGCATTGCGAGCATTTGACGATTAAAAATCGATCGATCAACCTATAGAAAATTACTGCCCGCTTCCTATTTGATCAAACTATCGAACAACTATCGGCTATTGCATAACGTGTGTGAAGTACGATGCAAGCTCGCGCACTGCATTCAACTAAACTATCGCCCGACTGGCGATCGATTGCACAGTTAGTACGGCGAAGTACGTGTGTGCACGTACTTCATAAACTAAACAGTCGGTATGAGATATGTTTGGGGATTGCTGCAACCAGTTTTAAAAACCATTTTGTGTCTGCTCCTGACCTACATGCGCGTTTCTTTACTTACAAATCGGTGTAGTGCGCGCACCACCGCAAGATTGAACATCGACCGATAGTTTGGTCACGATCGTCAGACGGGAGCGACTAAACTATCGTCCGATTAAAAATCGCCAGTGCGCTCTATGTCTACCTTTATTTATAAATTTGATATCTCACTAGTAAAGGTGAGGCTAGACGTCTCGGATTTCAACTACGAATGTCATTTATTAAATGTAAATAAGCTCATATTTTTACTATACATAAAGATGAATATAATTTAATGTATTTGCTTAGAATCAGTCCCTAAAAAAATCCTTACTACAGTATTTTAATTAACTGTATAAGGTTTTCATATACAGGTGTTACAGAAAGAAGCTTGAAAAAAAATTGATTTTGAAAAAAAAAAATTTCCGCGGAAAATACTTTTTTCTAATGTAGGTGCACATTTTTAAACAACACATGAATTTTTATGTCAATTTCAATGATTTTGTTTTTTAATTTTTTTATGCAAATATTTTCAGAAAAATATGGATATCAAATCCTTATATAGTTTCATTCATTCATGTCAGCCCTCTCACATACGAAATATTAGCTTCATCGGTCAATTTTCAAGTTTAATTTTTCGGTTTCAAAATAAGATTTCTGTATTAAAAATTACGAATTTGCCTAAAATTGTTAGCGCTTTACGTTATTCACGGGATATACTATACGACCCTTAAATATGACCACACCTTTCTGTAACACCCTGTAGGTATATGTATATGTACATACATACATATACTCAGCCTTATTCCAGTCCGGGGTAGGATAGGACGTCATTTGCATCGATCCTGGCATATTCGTTCATCAGACCTGTCATAGACGCTCACAGGTTACGGGTGCCATTAACTAGACCCTTCTACAGTATACTGCCAATCTGGTCAGAATACGTCCTTCTGGGCTTTCATTCACAGAAGTCTTAAAAATTCCTTTAACCATTCACTCTTCAGTCACCCTTTCAACATGTACCAACCCACCGAAGCACTCCTTTCTCAATTTTTGTCACAACATCTTTCAAGCCACACCGTTTTCTTTTTTTTTTTTTTTTTTGTGCGTGTGGAAACCCCCTCGGGCCGTCACCCCACCGGGGTTTTCGGTGGGGCGGTGTGTCGGAATCGAACCGACTAAAACCACACGGTGTGCCGTACTGCGCCTTAAGTAGGAGGGATCCGGGAACAGCTTTATTAAGACATCCGGAACCCTCCTAGCGCCTGCCCGCAAAAGCGCGGGCACCACCTTCGGGTAAAATCCTCTCAATTAGGCGACGTCCAGGCACACGCGGACGCCGCCTCCTCGCGGGGGGCCACTACAGCGGGTGGAGGGGCAAACCCGTCCCGTCCACCCGCGGCCACACTCAGGGCGGCATGAGGCGCTGGTAAGCGCGCCTTCGCCGCCCGGTTCGCCGGCGGCGAATTAGGTCCGAGTGGAGATCGTCCTCCCGGACCCTTTCCGCCGCCTCCTTCTGCGAGATGACGTCCTCACAGAAGGTCGCGACCGCGGTAAAATTCCTGTCGCTACCGGCCATGGAGCGTATGACGGCCGGTAGCGAGAGATCTCCTCCGATGACTGCAGTGAGGGCCCGACGCTGCGTCGCCCAGGCGGAGCAAACCGCCAGCGTGTGCTGAGCCGAGTCCTCACTGCAGTCGCAGTGGTGACAGGCGGGACTCAGTTCCCTCCTAGCGACCGAGTGCAGGTACTTCCCGAAGCAGCCGTGCCCGGAAAGGACCTGCGTCAGTCGGAAGGAAAGGGTCCCGTGCTGTCGCCCTGCCCACTCGACGATGACCGGCTGGAGCGCCTCCACGGCGGCAAAGCCAGCACGTGGAGCCTCCAGCCGGGACGACCAACGAGCCATGGTGGCTCGGCGAGCGGCCTCACGCCATTCGCGTACCTCTTCGGGCGGGGGCCGACTGCCGCTTCCCGCCCGGAACTCAGCCGTTCGCCGATATACTTCGGCGAGCACTTCCGCCTCCAAATCCCACGGGGGAGTCCCGGCCAACGCGCACGCCGCCTCCGTCGACACGGTGCGGTATCCGCGTATGGCTCTGACCGCCATAACCCTCTGAGGGCGCCAGAGGCGCGCCCTATTTTGGGCGGTCAGAGCTCCCGCCCACACCGGTGCACCGTACAGTGCCATTGACCGGACAACCCCCGTGTACAGCCGTCTCGTAGCGATGCTGGGTCCGCCCAAATTGGGCAAGAGTCGCCCAAGGGCGGACGCAGCGCCGACCAGCTTCGGAGCAAGCTGTCGGAAGTGCTCGTCGAAGAGCCACCTACCGTCGAGGATCAGGCCCAGATACCTTATGTGGGCCTGAACCGGTACGAGGACCGAGTTGACCACTATAGAGGCGCCAGGGGGTGGACCACGACGGGGCCCATGGAATAGAAGGGCCTCCGTCTTATCCAGGGCCACCCGCAAGCCCAGCGCCTCGATGCGCCCGACCACCAGAGAGACTCCCCTGGTAGCCAAGCGCGCCGCCTCCTGAAAGTTCACCCCCCGGGCTGTGACTAACGTGTCACACCGTTTTCTTACCCCAGCCTTTCTCACTTTATCACTCAATCTCACATTACACATACATTAATTTTACTTTCATGTTTCTTCATACATACAAACTTTTATACCCTATTTTACCACCCTTAAGTTTTATATGTCCTTCTTCAAGGTCCCTCTATATGTTTACCAAAATTCATCAAAATTGGTTTAGCGTGTTGCCACAGATTTTTGATTATAATCACATAGCATTAGCGTCTTTGGTTTGTGTGCTCAGTCAAATAGGGAATTTGTTATGGTTAAAAATATATATTTAACAGTTATTATGAAACTAAGTGTTATGTAACACTTAAAAAATATTCGTTGTCTGTAAATTCGGTTTATGAACGATAATTTTACGTAATAACGTCATAAGAAAACACAATATTTTTAAAACTGGTTAAAAACATTAATTTTTAATTTTCAAATATGATTTACAGTTTTTGCAAATTTAATTTAAATAATTTGTTTATATATAATCACGAACAATTAGTAACGAACGCTTAGGCTTGTTCCGCGCTCTCGTTTGCACGCTCGACTCAGGCGGAACGTGACAATGAATCATACTTTTTCGTGCGTGCAGCCGGCTTTCATTGATTTATAAGACGTTATCACGTCAAAAAAATTAGATTCGTTACTATTTAAAATTTATTGTTTTTAACATAAGAAAAACCGATTTTTTTAACCTACCTAGAAAGACCAAGAGACGACAATTGACGTATTATGAGTTGCAATGCTTTATTTGTGTTGTTTTTAACCGACTTCAAAAAAGGAGGAGGTTCTATGTTCCACTGTATATTTTTTTATGTAGATATGTTAACCGATTACTCAAAGACGCCTGGACGAATTTGGAAAATTCTTCTTTTGTTTGAAAGGGTATACTTCCCAGATGGTCCCATGGTCATCAGGTCAGGTTCTGATGATCTGATGATTCAAAGTAGGTACCTGGTGCCTTTGTAATGTTACCTATTATTTTTAAAGTGTCACATGTATGTAATCTTTTCAATTAAGTTTGAAATCGATTACTTTTCACTTTTCAGTGCCCCTTCTTAATGCTTTTTGAAGTTGGTTTAACTTTTTTTTTAAATGTTTATTTTGCCATTTTTAGTTTAAGGTACGTACGTACTGAGTTGATACGATGTTTAGAACATTACTTACTGTAATTTAAATTATCTAACTGCAGTTCGTTAGATTATATTAACTTTAGTTTAATAAGCCCAATGCTTTATTGAGATAAGGTGGTAAGATTTTTAGTTTGTTTAGCAACTTGCTGCACTAGATTGAATAAATTGTAAAAAAAACCCTCCTCCTTTTTTTAAGTCGGTTAATAACAATAACGTTCTTCACTTTAAATGTCTATGTTGCTTAAATTCAAGAAAAATCAAAAGATTCACTACATCTATCCTTAATTTCTGAGGGTTACCCTCGTTTTCCCTCAAATACCATCATCAGATCCGGACTTTGTGACAATGGACCCACCTGGGGAGCACAAATTTTCAAACAAAAAAATATTTTTTGAAATCGGGCCACAAATGACAGAAATATCGGTGAACATACATAAAAAAAATACATACAGGCGAACATAGAATCTCCTCCTTTTTTTGAAGTCGGTAAAAAAGAGGTTTGACTGCATAAAAGCAAAGATACTTTGGCCCTATTTACAAAGTTGTCCCTACCTAATGAGAGTTACAGACTTTGTATTTGAGATCTGTGGAAGCTCAAAAATAATATCTTATTTTTTTAATTTAACTGGAGTGTAGAGATTGATTGCGAATACGACTTGTTTCCACATGGCAATTAGCTTATCGTCAGGAACACCCTTGATTAGATGACTAAACCTGTCCGGCATAGCCTTACGAGCTCTACCGATGCGTGCGGTAAGTGTTCCTGAAATAAATTCAAACATATATCAATCATTTTCACTTGAAAAATTTATGAACACTTCTGCTCTATTAAGGTCTTTTTATTTTTAACCGACTTCAAAACAGGAGGAGGTTCTCGATTCGACTGTATGTTTTTTTTTTATGTTTGTTACCTCAGAACTTTCGACTGGGTGAACCGATTTTGATGATTCTTTTTTTATTTAAAAGCTGGCGCTTCCCGTATGGTCCCAATTTGGTTTAATTCTGACAATGGCATCCATGAGAAAACCATATATAAGTCTTTTATGGAATAGTTTTTTTGTTGAAGTCGGTTTTTTTTTTTAAAGAATTATAGTATACAGGGCGTATTTGAAAAATGAACACTTACTTATATCACTGTATGTTACTCTAGCCTACAGTTACAAAAAGAACTTTTGAAAAAAACTATTCAGTCCGTTATTGAGAAAATTCATAAAAATTAAGGTTAAAAATGTTTGAAGTTAGTTTTTTATGGATTTTATTACCTTCGTATATATTTTAAGTGCATAAGCTTTCAGATCAATCATGAAATCTGAGATTAAGAATATAAAATAATAACAATTATAAAGATATTGATAGTGTGAGATGAAAACAAAGAGAAAAAACACCTTTAATGATGATAAAACAATTTTTTCATATTTAAAGGAGCTATCAGGGCATTTTTCAGAAAAATGCACCTTTGTAGATATGACGTGTCCTGTGACTTTGTTGGTTATTTATTTAGAGTTTTTTCCCCGAGTTGTACATTTTTTGTTCTTATAAAGTAGCTATTATCCTAATAACTGTATTACTTAAAACTTGTAGAAAAAACATACAATCATTAATATATTAAATATTGTTAAAACAAGGCAACATGGTATGCGATTTTGTCGTGTCCACGACTTCCTTGCTAAGTTTGGAGGCTACACGACGGTTTTATTCAAGGTTTATTCAATATTACTGTTTTAACTTTCTGTTTATAAAGTTGAATACATTAACATATCTTTATTTAGATTACCTTTTAATACTTGGCATATTTACATCAATTTATTTACTGTTACAGTTTAAAATTAAATTTACCAAATACACGTCACATCCACTACGTCACTTGTTACACTAGTGGAACGGGAAAGTGACGTAATAGAATTCTAAGGCATAGGTTACATGAAATTTATGAAATATTTTTGATTCTTAATTAAAGTTGTGTATTTAAAAAAATATATTTTATTTCTTCTGTTTGTCTTGGTGGTGAGCAATGATACTAATATTTGAAAGTTTATTTAGTTATTGTAATACCATAGTTGATTTAAAATAAAGATACTAATCGGCAGTACTTTGTTGACTACACCAAATATCCTAGACGTGACTTTAAATTCCCCTTACGTCACATGTCCTAATAAATCTGTGCTTAAGAATAAGTAATTAGGAGTAAATATCAAACATAATAAAGACAGTTTTGTTAAATAATTATAAACGTAAAACTGTCTAAAGAAACATACAAAAAATATATAAATAGTAAATTTAATTTACTATTTATATATTTATTGTATGTTTCTTTCGTGCTGTTACGCGGGCCGATTTTGAAGAGGTTTTAAAAAAATACTTTCTAGAATAACAGCGATTTATTCTTGAGATACAGAGGTGTAGATGTATGTATATATTGGCACACGCAAAATATACTGACATGAGTACTCGCGACGGAAGATGGTTGCGGACTGACGAGCACGGAGATAGGACTGGTACATTGCAAAAAGCGCTGACAAGCCACCTTTGTGAAGTAGAGGGCTACTCCATCCATTCAGCAGGGATAGGGATGGCCTATGCACTTTTGGGAACATTGGGCATTCGTAACAGCCCCCCGATTTAGAGTAAACTACACATTTATATTTGGAGTTTACGGGAATTTAAGAAAATATTTTGAAGTTAACCAATTCGGAGAGCAGGAGGAGGAATAGGGACATTTTCATCTTCTGACTGAGGGTCTGAATTAGTTGTAGTGATTTTTCGTTTAAATATAATATTTTTCCGTATGCCAATTTTACAAACTTTGTATACAATAATAATAATAATTACAAACATGATTATAATAGTAAAACTAAAATAGTAATTTTGGTAAAGTCCAATATGCGGTTTTTCTATGATATTGTTCAAATCTTTTAGGACTGTAGGGTTATCATATGCTATTGAATCTAAATCTACATGTTTAAGGTTAACGACAGGTAAATTAGGAACATATTTATTATAAGCTAAAACATTACAGCATGAATCATTTAGAATATTAAATGTAGGGATAATTGGTTTTAATTGGATTACATAATGGTCCTGTGACGTTAAACGAGTGTCCTTACAATAAGCGATACAACTAGGAGGTAAGTATAATATTCCATTTCCACTTAAATCTATCTCATTCAATTGAGAGTTATTACATTCTAAACTTATTTTAGTTTTTTCAGATAGTATATATAGCCATCTATTGTTGCGGAGCGGCTGCCAGATATCTAAATGACCTTGGATAAACTTAGTTTCACACATCATGGGAACAGAGGTAAGTACTTTTGTAATGATTTCTGTTTCGCAAGTTGGTGTAGCTGAAGAAGAGTATATTACAGAGGTTTTGCAAAGATAGTGATCCTTGTTAATTACTTTACAAGAGTCTATGTTATCTAGATTGCAGTAAGTTGATTTGTCTTTACTGATACCAATATATTTAGAGGTTGGAACTATGGTTACATATGATGCTGAATTTTCGTTACTATGTGGAATTGGAATTGGTAAGTTATGATAGAAGTTTAAATTTGCAGTATCGACTAAAGGAATCTTGATAGTGAACACTATTTTTTTCTTGTTGAAATAACTAGATATCTCGGAAATATTTAGGATAGTATGCATATTATTTAAACTCAGAAGAATAGGTAATTGTTGAGAGTTTGATAAGAATCTATAGTTATTGGCCAATTCCACATAAAGTTCTTTAGGTGTGAGAATAGTGGGGTATAATATGTTAGATTTACTGAACATAATTGAGTTAATAATGTCTTCGACCTTAAAAGATAAAGTTAAGAGGCTATTTTCTACCATCGAAATTAATTCTAGTATACGAGACCTTATACCTAATTCTCTGGATATGTTAGTTAAATTTCTGATATCTTCAGAAAGAGCATCAATGGCGTCTTTTAAGTGTTTTTCATTGACTGCTATATTGAATAAGGTGCGATTAAAAGAATTAATAGTAGACGTCGTAATTAAAATGTTTTCCTTCATGTAGAGAGCTATTTTCTTTTGGTCCATCTCAACTTCTTTTATGGCATTGTCGTAACGAATTGCGTCTTCTTCGTCCATGGTGCCGAATAGTTTCTTAGATACAGTGCCTATAACGCCTATCAGCGCAGCTCGCTTATAATGAGACAAATGATGTGAAGTGAGATGAGAAAAGGCTTCGTTATTGTGAACCAAATCATTACAACGAGTAAACAGTGGTTGAAAAAGATTACGACATTCTAAATAATCGAAAATTCCACTATTTCTGCAAAGTGCCAATGAATCATTGAGAAATAACTTAATATTATCAATGTGGGGACTTATAAAAGATATATCATAGGGAACTACTATATTAAGATAATTATCTATTACACTTAAGGAGCCTATAGGGTCGAAGTATATTCCGGCATTACTCTTCAAAGGCTGGATGAATTCTTGACCCGATATTCTCGATGCAAGTAGACTGTAAATGAACAATATATCTAAATCCTAGATTAGAGTAAAACTTAACTCACTTAAATAAAATACTGATACACATGGTGGAATCTATGTTTCAGACCTAGAAGCTAACTTTAACTCGTCGTAGTGATGGGTGACGTGACGTCTATTTATAAGGAGAGTTAAAGAATTCCTACCGTTAATTTTGACCACTTTATATGGTCCTTTCCAGACCGGCGAAAATGCTTTACGAAGACGTACATGATTCTTAAGGTATACATAGTCTCCGACCTTGTACTTGACATGACGCGTATGGGCGTCATAATATTGTTTGGATCTTTCTTTGGATAATTGAATGTTATCTAGCGCTTTGTCTCGTGAAAGTTTTAATCGGTGGTTTAGGGCTTTTATGTATTCAGGATATGTGAGGTCTGATCGTAATTCATAAATGGAATCTGGAATAAAAGGTTTTTGACCGAAAAGAAGTTCATATGGTGTGAAATTTGTAGTAGAATGAACAGAAGTATTGTAAGCTAGCATTGCGGTGTAAACATACTTATGCCAATCGGAATGATTTTCGTTTACATACGATTTGAGGTACTCCTTGAGAGTAGAGTGGCTACGCTCAAGTGCACCTTGGGTTTGAGGATGGTATGGAGAAGACCAGATTTGTTTAATTTTCAGGAAATCGCATGTTCTTTTGAACAATTCTGCGGTGAAATTGGTGCCTTGGTCTGTTAAGATAGATCTCGGAATTCCAAAAATAGAAATGAAATGTACTAGACACTCACATGTTTCCTCTGCAGTTGCATTAGAGACAGGGTAAGCAAAAGAAAATTTGGTAAGGTCATCTTGTAGAGTTAGTATGAATTTGAGTTTGGGTAGCCCTGCTTCTGGAAGAGGACCTACGAGATCGAGACTTAGACGCTCAAACGGTTTGGTAGATGTAGTTGTTATCTGCATTGGAGACTTATTAATTTGTCTTAGGGCTTTATTGCATTGACACTGAGAACAGTTTTTCACGTATGTTTCGATATCGCTACGCATGTGTTTCCAATAATACCTCTCCTTAATTCTATTAGTCATACGCGTTGATCCTAGATGACCAGCAATAGGAATATTTTAGGAGTATTTCCGAGGGTATAGGATATATTATAGTGTTGTGATATATGTGGATTGGAATTTGAGTATCATTAAATATGTATCCGAACATATTGTATATCTTATACCAAATGTGTTTATCGAAAGGGTTGCGGAAGTCACTAATCGCTATGCTTATGTTAGAATTATCTGAATTTTGTAATACCGTAGACTTTAAGTTTAATAAGCATTTAAATAAATCTTCATGAGAACTGTTGTCGAAATGATAAACTTTAGTGAATAAGAAATGGACTTCTTTTCCTTTATGACTAAATGATAATAGAGAATGTAGTGTTCTCTCTTTATTGAGAAGTTCTTGGGAGTCGCTGACTTCACCTAAGATCTCTTCTACATATGGGTTAGAGTTATCGAGGTCTATTGAGGCTGGTATCACAATGTGTTTGCAATCGCTTTTAAGGATACTATCATTATGTTCTAGAATAACTGTATTGCTATTGAACTCCTTGTTAGTCATTGCTTTTAGGAATTTGCTGTAATTCTCGTCGGAGGATACGGGACTTGGAGTGGTTACAGGAAAGGTATCGGGAGACAGAGGAGTTTCTGTTGGAGGACTGGAAGAGTGACCAGGAAGCGCCGGCGAAACATCAAGCCCCGCGGGTAAGTCTTCATTTTCTAAAAGATCAACACATGGTAGGTCATCACTGTCAAGGTTTAAGGGTATATTAAGATCATCAAGCGTTAGGGGGCTAAATTGTGGTGATTGGTCATCACGAGCATTAGAGGTAGACGGTACCGGGTCAGATTCTAAAGGTTGAACGGGGTTTACCGGAAACCGAGATAAGGCATCAGCATTACTATTTATTCTACCCCTCTTATATTCAATATTGTAATCAAACTCCTCTAGCTTTAAACGCCACCTGATAAGGCGAGACCCAGGGTCTTTACAATTAAATAGCCATTTTAGTGGTCTGTGGTCTGTAACGATGGTAAATTGGTGTCCATAGAGATAAGGGCGAAACGTTTTGGTGCCAAACACGATAGCCAGACATTCTTTCTCAGTTGTAGAATAGTTTGATTCAGCTTTATTTAGGGTTCTGGATGCGTATGAAATCGGGTGGTCTTTACCAATTTCTCCTTGTGAGAGTATAGCGGATATCGCGTAGTTGGATGCATCACATGTTAAAATGAACGGTTTGGAAAAATCCGGGTATATTAATATGGGCGCAGAGATGAGTCTATTCTTTAGTTCTTCGAATGCAAGTTGTTCTTTGTTAGACCAGGCAAAAGGGGTGTCCTTTTTCAGAAGAGAAGTTAAGGGTTTAGCTATCTTGGAGAAGTCAGGGATAAATCTTCTATAATATGAGACAAGCCCTAGAAAAGATTTGGTGTCCTTTGGGCCTTTAGGCACGGGAAATTGAGAAACTGCTGTTACCTTGTCCGGGTTGGGCTTAACGCCTTTATCGGTTATGATGTGTCCAAGGTAACCTACTTCCTTCCGGAGAAACTCACATTTGTCAGGCTGAAGTTTTAGATTAAATTTACGGAGTCTATAGAAGATTTTGGAGAGATTTTCGATGTGACCTTGAAGCCCATGAGAGTATATGACAATGTCATCTAAATAAACATAACAGTGTAGGCCTTGGAGTCCTGCGAGAGCAGTATTCATCAAGCGTTGAAACGTAGATGGAGCATTTTTGAGGCCAAATGGCATTCTTTTGAACTCATAGTGGCCTTGAGGAACGGTGAATGCTGTTTTTGGGATGTCTTCTTCAGATATAGAGATCTGGTGAAATCCAGAACAGAGATCTAGCGTAGAGAAGTATTTACATTGGCCCAATTGGTCGAGAATCTCATTGATTTGAGGTATGGGATAGCTTTCTCCAATCGTAATATCATTAAGCTTCCTGTAATCAATTACGATGCGCCATTTTCTTTCGCCAGAAGAATCCATCTTCTTGGGAACGACCCAGATGGGAGAAGACCAGGGAGAAAGAGAAGGTTGAATAATGTCTTGGTCTAACATTTTTGTTATTTGGGACGCTACTTCTTGTTTGTGTATTTCAGGGAATCTATAGGATTTGACATTAATTGGTTCCGATGGGAGAGTTTTGATTTCGTGTTTAAGGAGATCAGTGGTTGTCAATCGGTCATTTGGTAAGTGAAATATATCAGAATATTGGGAACAGATATCATAGAGATTGGATTTCTCCTCGTCATTAAGGTGGTCGGTTCTGAGCATCTTCAGGACTTCATTTTTACGATCAGTATGTGATTCAGTGTCACTGAGGTGATAAGAACCCAGAGGAAGTTCGAAAGCTTGGTCATCAAGGGGTTCTATGTGTAATTTAATGTCAGAGTTTATTGTTATGGGTTCTTCGGAAGTATTTAATACGGAGATGTTGACTCTGTTGTTGTCTTTCACAGCAACTACACAATTAGCGACTAGAAGGCTATCCGAAATATGTTGGTCCATGATGAGCCCCACTTTACAATTAGGATCAGAAACGGTGCATTCCAAAATGGTTTCTGTACGAGGAGAGATTTGATATACCGGTTCACAGTATTTGAGTTTTGCGACTATGTCCCTAATTCGTAAAGTATTAGAATTATAATCGATTACGGCATCCAAGTCGTTCAAGAGGTTGTTACCTATTATACCATCATAGCATAGATTAATATCCTCGACTACATGGAAATCATAAGAAATGTCCGATTTCAAACTGTAAAACAACATTAGTTTAAAGGAACCTAAAGTACGCGTCGTTTTGTTCCCAGCATTAATTCCTACTAGTTGAATTATTTCATTTTTTAAGATAGGCATAAATCTCAGTGAGTTCTTCTTTATTAGGCTTACGCAGGCGCCTGTATCTACGAGAAACGTCAACCAACATTCATTAACTTGCGTTCTGAGGATGATGTGAGGTAAGTATCGATTATTAGAATTGGAAGTTATTTTAAATATTTTCTTATTTGCAGGTTCGGCGTTTGGCGAGGATGTAGCGGATCTGGAGGGTGTATTGGATACAACGTATGCGGTGGATGCAGTTGATACGGTGGGTGCAGTGGATACAGTGAGTGCGGATCCGGTGAATGCAGTGGATACAGCGGATGCGGATACAGTGGATGCAGTGGATACAGTGGGTTCAGTGGATACAGCGGATGCGGATACAGTGGATGCAGTGGATACGGTGGATACAGCGGATGCAGATACAGTGGATGCAGTGAATACGGTGGATACAGCGGGTGCGGATACAGTGGATGCAGTGGATACGGTGGATACAGTGGATGCAGTGGATACGGTGGATACAGCGGGTGCGGATACAGTGGATGCAGTGGATACGGTGGATACAGCGGGTGCGGATACAGCGAATGCAGTGGATGTATGGGTGTCCTTAGTATAATTAATGGCGTAGAAAGATTTGGGTCTCACGAGACACCGCCGTGAGCCCTTTATTCGTTTAAAGTCTCATTGGTTTCATCCGAGTATTCGTTCATGACATGGACACGGGCTTGTTGACGATAAGGTTGATTCTGTGGAAAATTTTGACGTGGTAGGTTGCTTCGCTGCTCTTTAAGTCTGTTATTATATTCCCGTTTCCTACATTCCTCAATAACATGCCCTAGATTTTTGCAATACTTACAGAATTTGGGTTGATTTTGGGACTGCACGTTATTGACATTTAGATTTCTAGGACTATCACTGTTACGACGTGGTTGTATCGGGTTTGATTGATTCGGTGAGTTACGCTTGTACATGAGTTTTTGTATCTTCTCTTCGGAGATTGCGAAGTTAATAGCTTCATTAAGGTTTTTAGGGGATTTACATCTAACTACGTTTGAAATTCGCGAATTTAATCCTATTAGGAAATGATGAAGGGCCAGGTCTTCCATGGCTGCGGTACGCCCTGGAGCTTCTTTAGCTTTAGTCAAAACGATCTCAGTCAGGAGTTGAGATAAAGTTTCTTCAATACGAAGCCCGAATTGGCTGACTGCTTCATTCTGCCCTTGTCTACTGTCTTGCAGCTCGGCTAAGAGGTGTGAATAATGTTTCGTGTCTGCGAATTGGGTTTTTAGGAACTCTTTTAATTGATCCCAGTGTGTGAATGATTTAATTGAGCAAGCAATTTCTGCTTTGCCTTGTAATTGGCTCAATATGTATTTAAATAAAACTGGCTGCTGCTCAGCACTCGCGAGCTCATACGCGTTATTACAATTTGACAAAAATGAATTGAGGGTTTGCCTGTCACCATTGTATGGCTTAATAAATTTAAAGAGACTATTTAAATCTACAATTAAAGCACCAACTAAAGCACCTCCCTTTTCTGGTTTGGTCATTTTGAATTTTTTTTTCTATTACTCGTAAGTGCAATTAAACAATTGAACTAATTATTTTAGTTATTTAAGACACAAAACGAAGTTAGAATACGGCTCTGTACAATTGTCACCGGAACAGATAGCGAATGTTTAGTCTAGCAACGGCCGGGACAGATAAGACGTGTTGGAGAATTTATCCCTACTGAGAACCAGGTACATATACAATAGAACGAGATTATAATGTCTATAATGGAGTCTCGTCTTTATAGAAATATTCACTCGCGGAATGAAGTATTTTCGGCACAACACAACACTTCCACTGATTTAAATAGTACAGCTTTGACAATAAAGATGACTTACAGGATCACGAAGAAAGTAACCTTGAACATGTTGCTGGACTGATTCAGCAAGGACTGGCAGGATGCTCGATGACGTCACGGGAACACCACGTTTGCACTTTTTGAGGATATGTTTGTTTACTTTTATTTCACAGGATTTAGATAGTTTATCAGAGACGAAATACAATGTTTTCTTGCAGGATTTTGTAGTTTGATTGTAGCGAGTTTGATTTGGCACTGTTCGTTAATTCGGTGAACAAACACTTTTCACTCGCGGAGGCGATTCCAAGATTTTCACAAGAAATCCCTTTACGCTGCCACCAATGTTACGCGGGCCGATTTTGAAGAGGTTTTAAAAAAATACTTTCTAGAATAACAGCGATTTATTCTTGAGATACAGAGGTGTAGATGTATGTATATATTGGCACACGCAAAATATACTGACATGAGTACTCGCGACGGAAGATGGTTGCGGACTGACGAGCACGGAGATAGGACTGGTACATTGCAAAAAGCGCTGACAAGCCACCTTTGTGAAGTAGAGGGCTACTCCATCCATTCAGCAGGGATAGGGATGGCCTATGCACTTTTGGGAACATTGGGCATTCGTAACAAATGTTACGCGGGCCGATTTTGAAGAGGTTTTAAAAAAATACTTTCTAGAATAACAGCGATTTATTCTTGAGATACAGAGGTGTAGATGTATGTATATATTGGCACACGCAAAATATACTGACATGAGTACTCGCGACGGAAGATGGTTGCGGACTGACGAGCACGGAGATAGGACTGGTACATTGCAAAAAGCGCTGACAAGCCACCTTTGTGAAGTAGAGGGCTACTCCATCCATTCAGCAGGGATAGGGATGGCCTATGCACTTTTGGGAACATTGGGCATTCGTAACAGCCCCCCGATTTAGAGTAAACTACACATTTATATTTGGAGTTTACGGGAATTTAAGAAAATATTTTGAAGTTAACCAATTCGGAGAGCAGGAGGAGGAATAGGGACATTTTCATCTTCTGACTGAGGGTCTGAATTAGTTGTAGTGATTTTTCGTTTAAATATAATATTTTTCCGTATGCCAATTTTACAAACTTTGTATACAATAATAATAATAATTACAAACATGATTATAATAGTAAAACTAAAATAGTAATTTTGGTAAAGTCCAATATGCGGTTTTTCTATGATATTGTTCAAATCTTTTAGGACTGTAGGGTTATCATATGCTATTGAATCTAAATCTACATGTTTAAGGTTAACGACAGGTAAATTAGGAACATATTTATTATAAGCTAAAACATTACAGCATGAATCATTTAGAATATTAAATGTAGGGATAATTGGTTTTAATTGGATTACATAATGGTCCTGTGACGTTAAACGAGTGTCCTTACAATAAGCGATACAACTAGGAGGTAAGTATAATATTCCATTTCCACTTAAATCTATCTCATTCAATTGAGAGTTATTACATTCTAAACTTATTTTAGTTTTTTCAGATAGTATATATAGCCATCTATTGTTGCGGAGCGGCTGCCAGATATCTAAATGACCTTGGATAAACTTAGTTTCACACATCATGGGAACAGAGGTAAGTACTTTTGTAATGATTTCTGTTTCGCAAGTTGGTGTAGCTGAAGAAGAGTATATTACAGAGGTTTTGCAAAGATAGTGATCCTTGTTAATTACTTTACAAGAGTCTATGTTATCTAGATTGCAGTAAGTTGATTTGTCTTTACTGATACCAATATATTTAGAGGTTGGAACTATGGTTACATATGATGCTGAATTTTCGTTACTATGTGGAATTGGAATTGGTAAGTTATGATAGAAGTTTAAATTTGCAGTATCGACTAAAGGAATCTTGATAGTGAACACTATTTTTTTCTTGTTGAAATAACTAGATATCTCGGAAATATTTAGGATAGTATGCATATTATTTAAACTCAGAAGAATAGGTAATTGTTGAGAGTTTGATAAGAATCTATAGTTATTGGCCAATTCCACATAAAGTTCTTTAGGTGTGAGAATAGTGGGGTATAATATGTTAGATTTACTGAACATAATTGAGTTAATAATGTCTTCGACCTTAAAAGATAAAGTTAAGAGGCTATTTTCTACCATCGAAATTAATTCTAGTATACGAGACCTTATACCTAATTCTCTGGATATGTTAGTTAAATTTCTGATATCTTCAGAAAGAGCATCAATGGCGTCTTTTAAGTGTTTTTCATTGACTGCTATATTGAATAAGGTGCGATTAAAAGAATTAATAGTAGACGTCGTAATTAAAATGTTTTCCTTCATGTAGAGAGCTATTTTCTTTTGGTCCATCTCAACTTCTTTTATGGCATTGTCGTAACGAATTGCGTCTTCTTCGTCCATGGTGCCGAATAGTTTCTTAGATACAGTGCCTATAACGCCTATCAGCGCAGCTCGCTTATAATGAGACAAATGATGTGAAGTGAGATGAGAAAAGGCTTCGTTATTGTGAACCAAATCATTACAACGAGTAAACAGTGGTTGAAAAAGATTACGACATTCTAAATAATCGAAAATTCCACTATTTCTGCAAAGTGCCAATGAATCATTGAGAAATAACTTAATATTATCAATGTGGGGACTTATAAAAGATATATCATAGGGAACTACTATATTAAGATAATTATCTATTACACTTAAGGAGCCTATAGGGTCGAAGTATATTCCGGCATTACTCTTCAAAGGCTGGATGAATTCTTGACCCGATATTCTCGATGCAAGTAGACTGTAAATGAACAATATATCTAAATCCTAGATTAGAGTAAAACTTAACTCACTTAAATAAAATACTGATACACATGGTGGAATCTATGTTTCAGACCTAGAAGCTAACTTTAACTCGTCGTAGTGATGGGTGACGTGACGTCTATTTATAAGGAGAGTTAAAGAATTCCTACCGTTAATTTTGACCACTTTATATGGTCCTTTCCAGACCGGCGAAAATGCTTTACGAAGACGTACATGATTCTTAAGGTATACATAGTCTCCGACCTTGTACTTGACATGACGCGTATGGGCGTCATAATATTGTTTGGATCTTTCTTTGGATAATTGAATGTTATCTAGCGCTTTGTCTCGTGAAAGTTTTAATCGGTGGTTTAGGGCTTTTATGTATTCAGGATATGTGAGGTCTGATCGTAATTCATAAATGGAATCTGGAATAAAAGGTTTTTGACCGAAAAGAAGTTCATATGGTGTGAAATTTGTAGTAGAATGAACAGAAGTATTGTAAGCTAGCATTGCGGTGTAAACATACTTATGCCAATCGGAATGATTTTCGTTTACATACGATTTGAGGTACTCCTTGAGAGTAGAGTGGCTACGCTCAAGTGCACCTTGGGTTTGAGGATGGTATGGAGAAGACCAGATTTGTTTAATTTTCAGGAAATCGCATGTTCTTTTGAACAATTCTGCGGTGAAATTGGTGCCTTGGTCTGTTAAGATAGATCTCGGAATTCCAAAAATAGAAATGAAATGTACTAGACACTCACATGTTTCCTCTGCAGTTGCATTAGAGACAGGGTAAGCAAAAGAAAATTTGGTAAGGTCATCTTGTAGAGTTAGTATGAATTTGAGTTTGGGTAGCCCTGCTTCTGGAAGAGGACCTACGAGATCGAGACTTAGACGCTCAAACGGTTTGGTAGATGTAGTTGTTATCTGCATTGGAGACTTATTAATTTGTCTTAGGGCTTTATTGCATTGACACTGAGAACAGTTTTTCACGTATGTTTCGATATCGCTACGCATGTGTTTCCAATAATACCTCTCCTTAATTCTATTAGTCATACGCGTTGATCCTAGATGACCAGCAATAGGAATATCGTGATTTTCGCGGAGTATTTTAGGTATTTCCGAGGGTATAGGATATATTATAGTGTTGTGATATATGTGGATTGGAATTTGAGTATCATTAAATATGTATCCGAACATATTGTATATCTTATACCAAATGTGTTTATCGAAAGGGTTGCGGAAGTCACTAATCGCTATGCTTATGTTAGAATTATCTGAATTTTGTAATACCGTAGACTTTAAGTTTAATAAGCATTTAAATAAATCTTCATGAGAACTGTTGTCGAAATGATAAACTTTAGTGAATAAGAAATGGACTTCTTTTCCTTTATGACTAAATGATAATAGAGAATGTAGTGTTCTCTCTTTATTGAGAAGTTCTTGGGAGTCGCTGACTTCACCTAAGATCTCTTCTACATATGGGTTAGAGTTATCGAGGTCTATTGAGGCTGGTATCACAATGTGTTTGCAATCGCTTTTAAGGATACTATCATTATGTTCTAGAATAACTGTATTGCTATTGAACTCCTTGTTAGTCATTGCTTTTAGGAATTTGCTGTAATTCTCGTCGGAGGATACGGGACTTGGAGTGGTTACAGGAAAGGTATCGGGAGACAGAGGAGTTTCTGTTGGAGGACTGGAAGAGTGACCAGGAAGCGCCGGCGAAACATCAAGCCCCGCGGGTAAGTCTTCATTTTCTAAAAGATCAACACATGGTAGGTCATCACTGTCAAGGTTTAAGGGTATATTAAGATCATCAAGCGTTAGGGGGCTAAATTGTGGTGATTGGTCATCACGAGCATTAGAGGTAGACGGTACCGGGTCAGATTCTAAAGGTTGAACGGGGTTTACCGGAAACCGAGATAAGGCATCAGCATTACTATTTATTCTACCCCTCTTATATTCAATATTGTAATCAAACTCCTCTAGCTTTAAACGCCACCTGATAAGGCGAGACCCAGGGTCTTTACAATTAAATAGCCATTTTAGTGGTCTGTGGTCTGTAACGATGGTAAATTGGTGTCCATAGAGATAAGGGCGAAACGTTTTGGTGCCAAACACGATAGCCAGACATTCTTTCTCAGTTGTAGAATAGTTTGATTCAGCTTTATTTAGGGTTCTGGATGCGTATGAAATCGGGTGGTCTTTACCAATTTCTCCTTGTGAGAGTATAGCGGATATCGCGTAGTTGGATGCATCACATGTTAAAATGAACGGTTTGGAAAAATCCGGGTATATTAATATGGGCGCAGAGATGAGTCTATTCTTTAGTTCTTCGAATGCAAGTTGTTCTTTGTTAGACCAGGCAAAAGGGGTGTCCTTTTTCAGAAGAGAAGTTAAGGGTTTAGCTATCTTGGAGAAGTCAGGGATAAATCTTCTATAATATGAGACAAGCCCTAGAAAAGATTTGGTGTCCTTTGGGCCTTTAGGCACGGGAAATTGAGAAACTGCTGTTACCTTGTCCGGGTTGGGCTTAACGCCTTTATCGGTTATGATGTGTCCAAGGTAACCTACTTCCTTCCGGAGAAACTCACATTTGTCAGGCTGAAGTTTTAGATTAAATTTACGGAGTCTATAGAAGATTTTGGAGAGATTTTCGATGTGACCTTGAAGCCCATGAGAGTATATGACAATGTCATCTAAATAAACATAACAGTGTAGGCCTTGGAGTCCTGCGAGAGCAGTATTCATCAAGCGTTGAAACGTAGATGGAGCATTTTTGAGGCCAAATGGCATTCTTTTGAACTCATAGTGGCCTTGAGGAACGGTGAATGCTGTTTTTGGGATGTCTTCTTCAGATATAGAGATCTGGTGAAATCCAGAACAGAGATCTAGCGTAGAGAAGTATTTACATTGGCCCAATTGGTCGAGAATCTCATTGATTTGAGGTATGGGATAGCTTTCTCCAATCGTAATATCATTAAGCTTCCTGTAATCAATTACGATGCGCCATTTTCTTTCGCCAGAAGAATCCATCTTCTTGGGAACGACCCAGATGGGAGAAGACCAGGGAGAAAGAGAAGGTTGAATAATGTCTTGGTCTAACATTTTTGTTATTTGGGACGCTACTTCTTGTTTGTGTATTTCAGGGAATCTATAGGATTTGACATTAATTGGTTCCGATGGGAGAGTTTTGATTTCGTGTTTAAGGAGATCAGTGGTTGTCAATCGGTCATTTGGTAAGTGAAATATATCAGAATATTGGGAACAGATATCATAGAGATTGGATTTCTCCTCGTCATTAAGGTGGTCGGTTCTGAGCATCTTCAGGACTTCATTTTTACGATCAGTATGTGATTCAGTGTCACTGAGGTGATAAGAACCCAGAGGAAGTTCGAAAGCTTGGTCATCAAGGGGTTCTATGTGTAATTTAATGTCAGAGTTTATTGTTATGGGTTCTTCGGAAGTATTTAATACGGAGATGTTGACTCTGTTGTTGTCTTTCACAGCAACTACACAATTAGCGACTAGAAGGCTATCCGAAATATGTTGGTCCATGATGAGCCCCACTTTACAATTAGGATCAGAAACGGTGCATTCCAAAATGGTTTCTGTACGAGGAGAGATTTGATATACCGGTTCACAGTATTTGAGTTTTGCGACTATGTCCCTAATTCGTAAAGTATTAGAATTATAATCGATTACGGCATCCAAGTCGTTCAAGAGGTTGTTACCTATTATACCATCATAGCATAGATTAATATCCTCGACTACATGGAAATCATAAGAAATGTCCGATTTCAAACTGTAAAACAACATTAGTTTAAAGGAACCTAAAGTACGCGTCGTTTTGTTCCCAGCATTAATTCCTACTAGTTGAATTATTTCATTTTTTAAGATAGGCATAAATCTCAGTGAGTTCTTCTTTATTAGGCTTACGCAGGCGCCTGTATCTACGAGAAACGTCAACCAACATTCATTAACTTGCGTTCTGAGGATGATGTGAGGTAAGTATCGATTATTAGAATTGGAAGTTATTTTAAATATTTTCTTATTTGCAGGTTCGGCGTTTGGCGAGGATGTAGCGGATCTGGAGGGTGTATTGGATACAACGTATGCGGTGGATGCAGTTGATACGGTGGGTGCAGTGGATACAGTGAGTGCGGATCCGGTGAATGCAGTGGATACAGCGGATGCGGATACAGTGGATGCAGTGGATACAGTGGGTTCAGTGGATACAGCGGATGCGGATACAGTGGATGCAGTGGATACGGTGGATACAGCGGATGCAGATACAGTGGATGCAGTGAATACGGTGGATACAGCGGGTGCGGATACAGTGGATGCAGTGGATACGGTGGATACAGTGGATGCAGTGGATACGGTGGATACAGCGGGTGCGGATACAGTGGATGCAGTGGATACGGTGGATACAGCGGGTGCGGATACAGCGAATGCAGTGGATGTATGGGTGTCCTTAGTATAATTAATGGCGTAGAAAGATTTGGGTCTCACGAGACACCGCCGTGAGCCCTTTATTCGTTTAAAGTCTCATTGGTTTCATCCGAGTATTCGTTCATGACATGGACACGGGCTTGTTGACGATAAGGTTGATTCTGTGGAAAATTTTGACGTGGTAGGTTGCTTCGCTGCTCTTTAAGTCTGTTATTATATTCCCGTTTCCTACATTCCTCAATAACATGCCCTAGATTTTTGCAATACTTACAGAATTTGGGTTGATTTTGGGACTGCACGTTATTGACATTTAGATTTCTAGGACTATCACTGTTACGACGTGGTTGTATCGGGTTTGATTGATTCGGTGAGTTACGCTTGTACATGAGTTTTTGTATCTTCTCTTCGGAGATTGCGAAGTTAATAGCTTCATTAAGGTTTTTAGGGGATTTACATCTAACTACGTTTGAAATTCGCGAATTTAATCCTATTAGGAAATGATGAAGGGCCAGGTCTTCCATGGCTGCGGTACGCCCTGGAGCTTCTTTAGCTTTAGTCAAAACGATCTCAGTCAGGAGTTGAGATAAAGTTTCTTCAATACGAAGCCCGAATTGGCTGACTGCTTCATTCTGCCCTTGTCTACTGTCTTGCAGCTCGGCTAAGAGGTGTGAATAATGTTTCGTGTCTGCGAATTGGGTTTTTAGGAACTCTTTTAATTGATCCCAGTGTGTGAATGATTTAATTGAGCAAGCAATTTCTGCTTTGCCTTGTAATTGGCTCAATATGTATTTAAATAAAACTGGCTGCTGCTCAGCACTCGCGAGCTCATACGCGTTATTACAATTTGACAAAAATGAATTGAGGGTTTGCCTGTCACCATTGTATGGCTTAATAAATTTAAAGAGACTATTTAAATCTACAATTAAAGCACCAACTAAAGCACCTCCCTTTTCTGGTTTGGTCATTTTGAATTTTTTTTTCTATTACTCGTAAGTGCAATTAAACAATTGAACTAATTATTTTAGTTATTTAAGACACAAAACGAAGTTAGAATACGGCTCTGTACAATTGTCACCGGAACAGATAGCAAATGTTTAGTCTAGCAACGGCCGGGACAGATAAGACGTGTTGGAGAATTTATCCCTACTGAGAACCAGGTACATATACAATAGAACGAGATTATAATGTCTATAATGGAGTCTCGTCTTTATAGAAATATTCACTCGCGGAATGAAGTATTTTCGGCACAACACAACACTTCCACTGATTTAAATAGTACAGCTTTGACAATAAAGATGACTTACAGGATCACGAAGAAAGTAACCTTGAACATGTTGCTGGACTGATTCAGCAAGGACTGGCAGGATGCTCGATGACGTCACGGGAACACCACGTTTGCACTTTTTGAGGATATGTTTGTTTACTTTTATTTCACAGGATTTAGATAGTTTATCAGAGACGAAATACAATGTTTTCTTGCAGGATTTTGTAGTTTGATTGTAGCGAGTTTGATTTGGCACTGTTCGTTAATTCGGTGAACAAACACTTTTCACTCGCGGAGGCGATTCCAAGATTTTCACAAGAAATCCCTTTACGCTGCCACCAATGTTACGCGGGCCGATTTTGAAGAGGTTTTAAAAAAATACTTTCTAGAATAACAGCGATTTATTCTTGAGATACAGAGGTGTAGATGTATGTATATATTGGCACACGCAAAATATACTGACATGAGTACTCGCGACGGAAGATGGTTGCGGACTGACGAGCACGGAGATAGGACTGGTACATTGCAAAAAGCGCTGACAAGCCACCTTTGTGAAGTAGAGGGCTACTCCATCCATTCAGCAGGGATAGGGATGGCCTATGCACTTTTGGGAACATTGGGCATTCGTAACAGTGCCATAGAAATTGTATTATTTTGAAGTGTAAAGTACCAAAATGTCGCATATTGATAGCAATTATATAAAAGCACTTACATTTCTGAGGGTAATGCTAGTGTTTATATTTTATTGAGAAGTCTGTTATGTTTATATTGATATAACAAAGGTAATTTTCGAAATGTATTATATTTTCATTAAAAAAAGACACTGTATACTTTGTGACGTATTAGAAGTCTCTATCAGTTTTTTTCGATTTTTATCAATAATTTTAATATTAATATACTTTTATTAGAATCTATATTAATTATCAAACGCATTTAATCACAATTAAATGATTTTTTTGTTTTTTTGAAGTGGAATTCCAATGACGTGACGTTCAAATTTTCTAAAAAACGCCTATCAATTGCGTAGTTGGGAGAAATTTACTAAAACCTATCCATTAGCATAATTTAAAAGAGAACCAGAAATTGCTGATTTAATCATTTATTCTAAGCTTCAATAAATGACCAAAATATAGATATATAAATACACATACCTTGGCTTGCAGATTTCGTTTTTAATCGACTCTTAATATTTAGATTTGAAAATTTCGATAAAAATCTTTGACCGTATTTCGATTTTCATAAAATTGTCTAAAACCTACTATCTTGTTTGTGGCTGGAGGAAAACACGTTAAGCAAGGAATTTGTTGACATCCCTACATGCTATCGCACACAATCGACATCTATTTTTGAGTTTTATTAGACCTGTTTTTTATGCGCCATCTAGCGGTATATAGAATAGGAGGGTTGGTACGTTGTTATAAAGATGTCTAAAATCGAACAGTACGCGTAAAAGAACATTTTTCCAATAAATACTTTTTTGAATATATAACTGATTGACCTGTTGGTCTACTGGTTATTGATCCTGACTGCTAAGCCAGAGGTCGTGGGTTCGATTCCCACCCAGGACAAATATTTGTGTGATGAGCACGATCATTTTTGTCTGGGTGTAATTAATATTATGTATTTAGTAATATAAAAAAATGTTTATTAGCAGTCTGGTACCTTAGTACAAGCTCTTCCTAATTTGAGATCAGACGGCCGTGTGTGAGATGTTTAAATTTATTATTATTACTAATTTATTAGCAGCGCCCCCTGGTTAACGAATTGTCTATAAGGTGGTCCTAATTAAGATTTACTTTAATTTCTATAAACCAGCAAATGCATCAAAACAAGTTAAAAATCGTCCCGTAGTACAAAGATGTGTAATATTAAAAAAAAATCTTTCTTACCCATAGGGCTAGGGCCCCCCATATTAGGTGATGGTGCTGACGGTGATGGGCTCTGTCTCAGGAATTGGTTAGGTGGTGGAGCCCTGTTAGCAGGGTATGAGCTCCCCAGCATGCCACCAACGACCTCAGGCTTGTTCTGTACTCGTTGCTGCATATGTAACATGTTTAGTCCAACAATTTGGTTGTTGCTCATGGTCCCAACTGTAACACAAAGTTTAGTGCTATTAAAGTACAATACAGTTAATATGAGACGGTCAGAGAAGATTATATGAGCTACTAGCAACCCGGTTACGCATTACAGTGGCTAGAGAATTTGTAATAAAAAAAATTACTGCCGTGAATAGTTCAAAATCACTAAAGATATTGTGATGTATCGTTCGTTTGCATTTAAGTATGAGAAGGTCAGCTAGTTGGAACGAACAGGAGACAGAACCTCTCATTAAATCATGGTATGACAAAGTCTTGGCTTGAACTGTCTGCTGCACTGCATCAGGCATAGATAATTTCTGAGCCCACTAAACTCCGGCGAATTTACACATTTGCCGTCAGTAGGCTGTTAAAATTTTGCCGCCCCTAACGGTCGGTCTATCTAATTCGATACCCTGAGACAAGACATAAAAAATAATGTAGACCCCAAATTTGCCGCCCCTAAAATCTGCCGCCCTAGGCTTCAGCCTACTCAGCCTACTGGTAAATCCGCCACTGCCACTAGTTATATAACAAGTAATAAGTTAAATCATGTGGTCTAAAAAGCTAGAAAGTAAAAATAATTTGTTTAGGGGAGGCTAAAAATAAAGTTACTGTTTATTGGGATACTCAGTAGTTTATCACAATATAACAGTGGCATAAAAATAAGTGCACGATGTTCTGTCTAAATTTAACTTTCATTCCTAGTTTGCAAACGTTATGAACGCATTTGTGTCATGTTCATCATTGACGTGATATTTTAGGAAGCGGCAACGCGACGAAAACACCTTTTGCAACAGAAGTCCAATCCTGAAAAAAACTTAAATAGAAAATTTCCTTGACAGTATATGCTACTGACAGATCAATGGTGCCATAAATTCCTTACTTGATCAATACATCCAAATATAACTTAAAAAAGACACAGAACTTACCCATCTGTCCTGGTCCCATCTGTTGTCCCATATTATTCGGCGCCATCTGACCCCCCATTCCAACCTGATTGCACGGCATTTGCCCCACCATTGCGTTAGATCCACTCATCGGTACAGACATGCTGTTTGGCATTGACATGTTAGGCATCATCTGTCCCTGCATGCCTCCTGCTAACTGGCTCTGAAGCTGACTACCCATAGGATTTCCCATACCTCCCATACCACCAACTAAAGTATTTCCCATTTGCTGCTGAGGAGCAACTAGTCCCATTCCACCACCAATTTTGTTTGAAAGTTGCATATTCATTTGTGGCCGCTGGTTTAATGTTTGAAGCAAGTTTGTAGCGGTCTGAGCTTGAGGATTCTGGGACGCAATAGGCCCTTGTTGACCCATTTGGCCTTGCATTCCTGCCATTCCAGGGTTAGGGCCCATGACACCTTGCTGTTGCATTTGGCTTTGCGGTCCCATATTCATCATTTGATTCCTCGAGCCCTGTGATGCTAAGTTTTGTAAAGCATTGATTGGATCTGGAGTCAAACCACCTTGACCACTAGGTCCTTGCTGTGGCTGACCCTGTGAGACCTGTACTTGTGGGTTTGGGCCTGGTTGGGCTTGATTGGGGCCTTGCATATTAGGAGCTCCTTGGTTTTGTTTTGATTGTGCTAAAAAACCAATAAGTTTTAGTGACATTTCAATATTACAGCAAGAACTAAGTAGGTGAATCTTTGACATAACATGCAACAAACATACATGGATAAAGTATGAACTATATTCTGGAACTTGCATCTAGATGTTCTTAAACTTCCAGAGGTTCTAAAGTTTCAAGGGCCGCAATGAATATTATCCCAAGGCTCATGAATGCCAACTGAATTGATGTTTTTAAGCATTTGGTTTGGTTATGCAACCTGTCCCGGCTTCGCACCGGGTAGCAAAGCATATATATTGTTTTTTTTTTACATCTTCAACAATCATCATCATATTTCAGCCATTTTACACAAAACCTTAATGAATTATAATCCTAAATCTTTCTCATTAATCACTCCATTTATTGTGTGAAAATCTGTTCAGTCAAAATGTGTAGTTATTGAGTTTATCACGAACAGACAGACAGATGCGGCGGGGGACTTTGTTTTATAATATGCAGTGATTATTTAATTATTATTGAGTAATAAAGTGAATGCATTACTTACACATTTCACGAACATGCAGAATAAGTTTAGCAACCATATTCATATACTCTTCGCGAGTTTTGGCCTTCATGAACACATGATTTTCCATCTCACTGCTGTTCCGTGCCACTTGCACCCCTGAGCGCTGGATCACCTCCTCTCTGTGTTATTTACAAATTATTATTACTTTAACAATGCCCTAAATAGGTTTATTACAGCACAGGATAGTGATAAAACTTAAAACATAAGCATAACATAACCTATGGGTATGCTTATTCTAGGCCTTCATCAGCCTTCAAAATCATACAAGTAGAAAAACAAAACCTGCTAAGATAACAGGTTTTAAAAAAAAAATTATAGGTGACCCTATTTAGAGGTAATTGCAGCATATCATGTGACTTGATAGCTACTAGCACAACTTGGTTTTGAGACGATTTAAACAATCTACATGGATAAGGTGGTGGTCACTTGAGAACTAAGATTTATTTATTTTATTTATTTATTTCGATACATTTACAATATTATTAAAGGAAAACTCTAAGGCAATATTGCAAGCTTATAACTAATTATATATAATAAATGATTATAAACAATTAATATTCATAAAAATAATTATTATAAATTTATCACATGTCAGAAATAATGCAATTTTGTGCTACTTCTGTGAATTTCGGCAGGGTGCAATTTTAAATAATATGTAGCCACTACGTTAATAATCACACACTGACAGCTGCAGGCGCACCAGCACGGCCGGGTGGTGCAGCTGATGGCCAGCTTTGACAACAGCACATCATTATTGACGACATCAAAAGCCTTCCGGAAGTCGAAGTACGCGCTATCTACCTGTCCTCCTATATCAATGACTGGTGTAAGGTAGGTCATAAAAGATATCAAGCTCCCCGTACTTCGCCCCGGCTTGAAACCTTGCTGCGCATCAGTCAGCTGACAACTGATTTGCGCATAAATACATACGTGTAATGCTAATTCGAACACTTTAGCGAACGCAGACAATACTGAGACCGGTCTATAACCACTGACGTCATCATTTTCACTAACCTTCAGAACCAATATTACTCTTGTGACTTTCCCTTAAGGACAGATTAAATACGTGCAACAAGGGCCCCCAGAACACCACGAGTCCTTCACAATATACGGAGGTATACTACCAGGCCCTCCGGAGTGCTCGGGTTTGAGGGTGATTGAGCGCCGATTGCAGCTCACGCGCAGTGAGCTGTCCCACATGCACCCCAGCTGCGCCCGCGCTCGCGCCTGCCGCGCGATCGGCCGCGACCGGGTCCAACGCTGGTCTCTCCTCGCTATATACTGAGTGGAAATATGTAGCAAAACACTCTGCACACTCTACCTCCCTTAATACCCTACCATCTTTTCTTATTACGTTTTTATTACGCCTACCTTGTTTATTTTTAATATAATTCCAAAAAGTTTTCGGCTCATTATTAATGTTCATCTGTAATCTACGCTGATAAGCTTCATAGGTCGACTCAAGATTACGTTTCACCAAGAAAATGTTTCGTAATCACACTGGGAACCTGTTATTTTAAAAATTTTGTGATATGTCGATTTTTCCACTGGATTCCATTTTGGATATGTATACTTAATACTCATTTTATTTAATTTGTTTTTTGCGGGAGTACACTCATTGATAACATCGTTAACCATATTATAGAAATAGGTCAATGCCTACTCTGAGCTTTTAATTTCATACAATGCGTCCCTATCTAACATGCTTAATCTCTCATATAACATTGTAAAATTACATTTATTGAAGTTCCAGTTAGGACTGCAGTTGCTATCAATGTCTATGTCGTCCTGCATAGGCACCTGAGTAGCATTCCAGCTAGATGTTATTGCAACTTTAATATCTAACGACGGATGACGAACGGCAATACCTACCAATGGTTCCTGTGATATTTTAACTTCTATGTCACTTGCCAATACTTTAGTCATTACTAAATCTAGTAATATTATAAATATTATTTACCTGCCGAAATCCACAGAAAGCATAAAAATATTCTAAGTAATTTTGCACTTCGACCATTGCTGACGGCATTTTAAAATCACCTACCACTATTACTGACTCATACACAACATTTTCTAGAATTTGAAATAATTTCATATATTCACCATAGTTACAGTTTGGTGGAATATACACCACGCAACATAAAAACAACAACTGCATTTCTACAGATGACCATCGCACAAACAATCTCAAATAAATACAGCATCTACATTGTCAATCTGCACTTGATTAATATCAAACCGGGAAGATACCGCTACGAACACACTTCCTTGTTTTCTTCCATCCACTCGGTCACAATATCTTATATGCGGTTGGAATAAGTTCACCGTCTTTTATATACCCATTGAGTCCAGACTCAGTAATTGCAAGTATGTTGTGAGTAGAAAGTTACGTTCACAGTCCTCGGACGTTTTGGTAATACATTTAAATGAACTTAGTGGCTTTCCTCCCCTCTTTCTATTAAGTAGTAGTAGTAGAGTATTAACCGGCCAATTGTCCACACTTTTTACTGTATTGAATTCACACTCTGGTACTCCTATCATAAAAGATGCGTAGTCCCTTTTAGTTTTAGGGATGATTTTTTGCACTTTCACATCATTCAATGTTCAAATAGATTTAACGTGCTCCATAATCGTTTCCACTGACTATGAATGATACATAGTATAAATCTAGGCACCTCCCCTTTCCTTGCACAATCTACATTAAGAGCAAGTGAAATAACAACAAATAATGAAGCTAAAGTTCTTGTTTTGTACTGTTTTATTAACATAATATGAAAATAACATAATGAAGTCTCGTCTGTTTACTCACTGCTCACGGAGATGCTTATAATCAAAACACTCAATATGGTTAAAATGTAATAAATATGCTAGAACCTATGGTGCTAAAGCCTTCACTCCTGATACCTTATATATTTTAATAGGTCTAATAATAAACAAGAGAATCCCATAGCAGTTTTTGTAATTGTCCCTATAACTACTAATACACGTAATTACTTGAGCCTTCAGCATTCATAAGGTATTAGAATTAAATATCTCCCGTATCAAGGCTCTAGTAGATGATTTACCAGGTTCCAGCAACTGGACTAAGAACAAAACAGAAGTGAAAGAAATCAGTCTTACATCTTTGACACTACACTCTGCCTGAACGTTGGAGTTCTCCAGTTATCTTCGGAAGCCATCCTGCTGATTTTTAAAGAACTTAGAATTGCGATGCTGTGCAGTTTTACTGTTGAAAACACGAAGATTAAAAACACACTGTCATAAATTTATAGCGCACCAACCGATTACAAGTTCTTTATTTTTGCTAGTAAATGTCAAAAAATAGTAACTTGGTACAATATAAACTAAAACCTAGTGTTTATATTTGATTTTACAATGATTCTTTTATTTATATGACAGACATGACAATCAGACAATGTACTCTGTCTGCGGGAATGAGTAATTTCTCCGGTCCGGTGCAGACCGCAGGGGTGCCTCTAGTTAGGCCTGAGCAAAAAATAACGATATATCAGAACATCGATATTTTCCCCCTGAAATATCGATATATATCTGCGATATTTATTAATTTGAAATATCGATAATGTATAATATGGTTTTTTAAAGTGTCCAATTCGTATAAATTTCGGTATAGCAACGAGAGAGAGAGAGACAACGCAACTCGAGTTGCATATTAAATGTTACTTCTAAATACTCTTAGCATTTGCCTCAGGTCTAGTTTATCTCGAAATTTTCTTAATTTGGAAATTATACAATTACATCGCTTTTGTTTCTTGAAATCATTCAATTCAATAATTTTACTGATTTATATTCTGCATTTTTTTAATATATCTGATATTCCTTTATCTGCAGCAAATGCCAATTTAAAAAGCATTTTTTAAATTTTATTGTAAAGATACAAATATATCGTGAAAGCCTTCCAAAATATATTTTGCACCGACAATTAATTTGTTTAGTTTACTGTTTAAAAAAGTTTCATTAGTGGTATAAGTAAACTAATTATAAATAAAGGAAAAAAAACAAAATAACTTAGCGCAGAATAGCTGTTCCTCACAATAAGAGTCCACTGACGGGTGAACATATAAAGTAAAGGGTACCGTTATTGTCCATAGCTGACTAAAACTGGTTTGATAAAAGTAACAGGTAACGCAATATACGTACTTATAATTCGTCGTCATCGTTGAAAAACGACAGATTTGATTTTTAGTAACTTTACAGGTCCGCAGTTTAAAGCTATTAAATGATGTTAACATAACATTTTGAAAACGGCTGTTTCTGTTAGTGAAATCTGTAAATGTTACTGTGTGTTTTGAAAAATGTTTTGTTTTACGATAATGTTTTCCGTGGGCTTATGTGAAGAACAAAAATGGTCAAAAAATCAAATCCGCCGTTTTTCTACGACTGTGACTATTGTATACTAGCAGTTCCCATGTGACTTCATATATATTTAAATATTTTGTAAGTTAGAGTAGCCTAAGTTACTCCTTATAACACCAGCTATCTGCCAGAGAGAGTCCCGTGGAAGTCGGTCCACCCATTCCGGAGATTAGCCCGAAAAAACAGACATATAGACAGACAGACAACACTTTTAAAAACTGATTTTTATCGTGTATCGTGCAAATACCTGTAGAGCTTAGAAACAACTATTATTTTGACATTAGAAACAGACAGTTCAATTTTATTTATTGGTATTGATTGATGATAATAGCCACAAATTTCATAATTGGAAGTAAGTATAGGTATTAAATGAATCATCTTTCATTAATTTAGACATAAAACAAAGTACATTTACATATATATAAAACAAAGAACAGTTAAAAAAAGAACTCTGTAGCATCCAAATTGGCCAAAAACAGTAACTGCTACAGGTATTCGGGGGACAATCTGTACCTAGCTTGTGACATCGTTGCTCCAGCTTCGGAAAATAAGAACTCACTTGAAATTGATATTGCGAAAGCGATTATATATTGTAGAGCATATTTGTACAAGCACGCGAATACAAATTTCATATCATCCCATATCGCAAATGGTTTTTTTTTATCTTATAGGGGGCAAACGAGCAGACGGGTCACTTGATGGTAAGTGATTACCGTCGCCCATGGACACCTGTAACTCAAGAGTCACAAGTGCGTTGCCGGCCTTTAAGATGATAGTACGCTTTTTTTTTGCAGGTTTGAAGGTCGTATCGGTTGCTTTTGTACCACCGGATTCGATAGATACAGAGAAACTTCATCACCCTGTTGCGTGCGAGAGAGAAATTATAATATTTTTTTTGTATAGGACCGAAAGAGAGAGGGAAATCGCTCTATCTGATTTTTTCACTCAGACGCGTTCAGGGATATTCAGATAAAAGTAATATTCGTTCAAACTGGTTCGATTCTATACCAAGTACTTTTGTTTCGATACCGTGTCACAGAATACATAATAGTACAGGTACAGTAGTCACACTCCACCAAATCATTTAAATAAATAGCGAATTTTGTTCCGATATAATCATGTCGCAATTCATGGTACAGAGCGCTAATTATCTACAGTTATATTCACCTAGAAGTTACCTCTCTTTTTATCGCGTAACTCTTATTTGTTCTGATGACAACTCCACGACATTAGAGTTGACTTTGTTAAGAATTGCTTAATACTAAAATTGAATTAGCAGTAAGTTATGTGCCTATTACTCTATTTTTAACAACAGAAAAACGTAGGCTAATTACTAATAACTCGATAGTCTAGATACGCGCCCGGTGGCAGGTGGCAAGCCACTGAAGTTTGGCATGACTAGTCGACCCCACCGTGTACTTGTAGCTTTATACTTACAATGCGCAGTGGACCTGGGCTGACCGTGTAAGTATCGCAAGATTGATTCGATGCTAAAAGTACTCGGTATTGAAACCAAAGTATCGAGTACTTACTCGTATTTACTTGTATCGATAAGACCCTACGCAGTAAGCAGCCACATAATCTAGGGATATCCACTTAAAAATATATCGATATTTATGTTTGATGTAAAACATCGGATCCTAGCATAGATGTTAATTGATATACCGCTTGAAAACATCGATATTTTTTCAATATTGAATACTTTCCACAAAAGTTTACTACTATTACCTTTTTCCAGTCAAATGCAGACTTTTTGATGTCCTTGATTTCGTATGTGTGAATGTAGAACTAGAGTTCCATAGCTATACCAAAGTACCTTACTCACCATCAATCCTGACGTACGTTCCGCCAAGGTCACGCACGATGCACGATGAAAAACGATCGTGAATAGTCTTGACGTACGTCATAATTATTATTAATTGCTTGCTGGACTTGCACGACCCATTTTGCATCCAGTGAGCACCCCCACCACCATAACATCGTGCGGGTGGACCGGGAATAACTTGATCATGTATATTGCCAATTTGTGGGGAATGCCCCAAAATGCGGAGAATTTCAAACCGATTGGGGAATTTATGGGGAGACCATCAATGCGAGGAAAATGCGGGGAATTGGGAATGTTTAGCCTTATTAATTACATTACGACTCCAGGTTTGTTTCTCCCCAAAATGGGGAATTTGACCATTATTTTGGTGTAATTTTGGAAAATGGCATCGGCAACAGCACCGTGGCCCTGAGCGGACGTACAGCCGGAATGGATCGGCACGATGGTGTGTATGCTACATCCAGAAACGGGGGCCTTGGCGGGACGTAGGTCAGGATTGATGGTGAGGAAGATACTTAATAGTTTAATAATGGTGGTTTTCTATGAGTGTTACTTGATAAACAAAAACGACAAATTAATAGAAATATTTTATTACACACCAGAATACTTCAAAACAGCAAAAGAAAAAAGAGACAGAAATTCACTTTTATCTACCTGGAAAAACTTACTGTCACTTTACCCATTTAAGACGAATGTTCTTTAGACAAACTTTGCAAAAACAAAAGATAACTAAATTTTTTACCTTTCATTCTATTTCTTTGTAGATGTCACTACCTGTTAATGACTTATGAATGAATGATTTATTTAAAATTGAAATCATCAATGTTTTTTTTAATAGATTCAACAAAAAACATGGATTTGATGTTTTTATAAATAAATATACGTACGTCGATTCAATCCGATATATCGTATGGCAAACATTGAATAAATTCGATAAATTGATATTAAATTAATATTCCTAACGCAATGACAGTCTCTTCTCTAATAATATTACTGTACTATACTCTGTGCTGTCATCAGCTGTCAAGCTGTGTAGAGTGTAGAGTGTATGACAGGCGCGCGCAATGTGATGATTACTGATGTTTATTTCATATTTCGTACAAAGCCACAATCCAAAAGTTGAAGTTGAAGTTCATATTTCGTTGATTACGATTAGCAAGATTTTGATTTTAAAAGAGGTCTAGGATTATAAAAATAAAGATACAACAATGTCCATGTCTACAGTGTTAAGGGTAAAGCGGCGGCTAGAGGAAAACCCACAAGATGCTCTTGTACTTGTGTGTAAAAGAGTTAAAACCAGCCATGAAGAAATAGCACCATCACTGTTCGTATTTCGCGGAACTGTTGATAACCAGGTATGTATGGAATAATTATAAATATTAATTATATAAAAAGCATCCTTTATATGTTTGTTTTGCTCTTGATTAAAACAAAGCCCAGCGCTGCTGCTTAAATTTTTTATTTTTACATTTTACATTTTTTCAACTCTAGCTTTCAATCCTTGTTTAAGTAAAGTAAACTGACCAAAGTATTCATAGAAAGTTACTATTGAACTACAATTTATACCAGCATTTTTTATTATACAATGCATTTTCTTTACAGTAACTTATATTTCTAATTACATTTGTAAAGCAATTGCTACAAAATCATACATGGATTATATACAATAAATACATACAGAGTATAAGATATATGTGATGATATATATACATATAGTGAATATAGTAATATATAGTATATAGTGATAAATAGTAACTACATACACATATATAAATATAACTAAAGTGAAAGGTAATGTTCATAAACCATTTAAAAAAAATAGTTATCGATTGTGCTCGCCGAATGTAAATTGATAATGCATTCCACAAGCATACAGCTTGAACAGTAAAAGAATGATCAAAAATTTTTGTGGAATGCTGTGGCATCTCCAGTTTCAAATTTTCAGATGACTTTAGAAAGTATCCTATGTCCTACCTCATAGTATGAACACAAATCATGCCAAGTTGCATTTGAATCCATTCAGTAGTTTAAGCATGATGCGCGGCCATGATACAGACAGACAGCAATGAAGAAATTTGAAGCATTCTTTGAGATAAAAAGTAGCCTATTACGTTGTTCCGAGCTCTTATTAATATTCATGCAAATTTTAAATTAAATATATTCAGTAGTTTTTGCATTTTACCCGGACATACATACAGACAAACAGACAAAAATTCTATAAACTAACATTTTGGCTTCGGTATTGTTTGTAGAACACACAGCATGTATTCTATTAAAAAATATTCAATAAAATTCCCACAATGAATCTGTTAAGGGCTTGTGAAGCCGATCGCAAGATACTAAAAACGAAAGATTAAGCCTTTATTTAATTATTTTGACTCTAATATTGGCATGCGGAGGAATGAAGAAGATGTAGTGAAGAGAGTTTTGTGTATGGAAGTTGAGTTGGGTACAAGAGAAAAGGATGATCAAAGAATAGATGGATGGACTATGTAAAAGAAGATGTGGCTAGAAAGCGAGTAAGCAGTGAAATGATGAATGATTGATTAGAAAACATAATGAGTTGACCCTAAATAAAATCGAGACAAGGGTAGGCAGATGATGACTTTAATACTGGCTTCACAATATTATCATGACATATTCATACTTCAATTTATATTTTAAAATTACAGGAAACTTTCCATGTCAAGGAGTTACTACCAAAAACGGATATTAAACTCCAAACCATACCAAATGGGGACAGCATTATACAAAAGATAAGGAAGAAACGAAAAGAGGTGTCATCAGAAAGCCGATATGAGATTGTTAACTGCTGTAGAGGTATAAAGGATAGCGATAATGATGAAAGTGACGACATACTGAATCTCATAGACTTACAAAAAACCATAGACAAGGATGGAGATGTCCAATATGCTTACGATGTATATACAAGCTGGAAACAGGACTTTGATATTTCTATGATTGATAATTTTGTTGGGTTAGTATTATTATGCTGCTATTTGTGTATCAAGTCTTTACAAATTTAATAGTACTAGAGATCGCGTGGTGGTCGAATTTCGACCATGGTTTATTTCATTGGCCAATATTACTTGACCTGTCATTGTATAGATTTTTGTACCATGACAGGTCAAAATATATACTGGACACTCATAGCTGTATGTACCCGTTTTCGCATTTTTTTTTTAACTTTGTAGCAAATATTGATCAAAAATTTTAGCATTCGTCACTTCTTCTCTGTATAAACTATAAGTGTGCGAAATTTCATACTCCTCGATCCGCCCAATTTTCGTAAAAAGGGATCCAAAGTTTTCGCTTCACATATTAATATATAGATACTATTACAGATTGTCTTTATGTCTATAATTCATCTTAGTGTCACCAACAGTTTGATACTCAACTACATGTTATAGTTAAAAAATATTTAAGTATGTGGCCTTAAGACTCAAACAAGCAAGTGGATGGCTCATGTGAAAAACATCCTTTAGCAAATTATTCTAAAATGCATTTTCCTTTGTATCAGTTGTATAGTCAACAAATGAATTACATGTATTCCAGAGTAGAAACGGACCTTGTATTTGATGCATATCGGGATCCACGCCAAGACCCATCAGACAATGAGGCAGATGATGACGATGATTCTAATGATGAGAACAACTGGAGGAATGAATACCCTGACTCTGAACCAAGCAGTATAGATGAAGAAGATATTATTAGAGCAATGGAGAGGGTTGATATAGGTAAGTCAAATGTGTAATAATCAGTGGTCGGAGTAGGTAGTGCCATTTGGTGGGATTCGTCCATCGTGGCATAACGTGGACATACCCTTTCATCTCAAAATCCCGGGATTCTAAAGATTCAACTTCGATCAAATATTACAGATATATAATTCAGAAATCCGCACCCTAAAAGTGTCTACTTTCCTAGTTTTTATTAATAGAATACCAGTTTCATAAAAACTAACCGAATAGCGTTACGACTCATTACTACTCGTATACAAACACCGTTTTTAATGTTTCGCGATTTTAACATTTCTTACACTAAATATTGTTTACAACGGATCATAATCGTGTAAATCTAAACTAATACTAGCTTATTCTCGCAGCTCCGCTGGCGTTGTATTTTGCAAAAAAAAAAACCATCTCTAACCGAGGTAAAGAGTTATCTCTCTAGTTGGGGTACCTAAGCAATAGACATTTACAAAATTTCATTGAATCTGTGTAGTTTCGGAGATTAGCGTGAACGAACATCACACATCATATTTCATTTTTAAATATTCAGATTAAAAAGTCTAAAATCTTATTGCGTTAGATAGTACCAGTGGTGTTGGGCAAGTTTTAATTGTAAAGACAATTAAATATTAACAATTGATTAATTGTTAATAATAATTTTTATTTTCACATACATACAGATAACAATATACAACTTACACATTAAAACTAATAAAAAAAGAAAAAGAACTATATATATGGGCTATTTACATGCATGCGTCATAAAATTCCTCCACATCGTCGCCTACTGGCAGTGTTCCCAGAAGGCTGGCAGCATTGCCACGTTGAATGGCAATGCTAATTCTCTGTGCAAGAAAAAGGCCCGCCTTCTGGTCACGAGAAGTGTCGAATGTGTGTGTGTGTTAATTGTCACCATAACAACTAAAAATTTATCAGTTGTAATTGTGGACACTTATGTTTTTCGTTCGTAAACATCGTCGGAAAGGAATTAAAAACCTTAATATAAAAGGGTCAAACATGCATTATTATCATTTTTAAATACATAGCCGCCAGGGATAGGTACTCAAAACGTACCCATTGCTTTTGTTCCATTATCTAAAAAAAGCGGCGCGCTTTGGTAATTTTGTTATGCTATTGTTTATTTATACATTGTACTTATTAGGTAAATATGTGTATACTGAGTTCAGTTCGCACTCCTCAATTCTCCACTTTGTGTCTATCATATTATTATTTATTCGTTTCAAACACACTTAATAATATGTAAATAAAATAGAATCATTATATAACTTTAACAAAAAAACTAATAAATACATGAAAGCGGAAGTTCTACTCTTGCATTTAAAATAATGAAATCTTTAAATTTTTTAAATAAAAACTGCATGAGGAAATATGTGATTCTGAAAAAGAGATAGAATAAATTTATCTACTTAAATAGTAATTATGTTTTCATAAAATAACGTAGTCCAGCCATTATATTTTATCGCTTTTATATTATATTTTGTAAAATATACTAATTACTTTTGTTTAATTTGTGTTTGAACTAATTGTAACAAATGAGGATCAGTCACGTTTTTTGTTAAGTATGCAGATTTATAGCTATAAAAAAAAACAATAAATACTGTGTTTAATTTTTTTTAATCGGATCAAAAATGACCAAGATACAGAGATTTTAGTGCACCAACTTAAAAAACGCTCGCGAAAAAGACCGGGTCGCCTTCGCGTCGCCAGCTTGGTAAGCTTTTAGTCTAGCGCAGTTAGTGCAACGACCTGACGATTGCTGATTTTTTAAGATTATTTTTAAAGTGATAATGCCGTCAAATAAGTATTGCATTGTCCCAAAATGCAAAAATACAAGTGTTAATGCATCTAATAAGCTTTTTTTGACTGTGCCGAACGATGCGACAAATAATAAAAAACATGGTGTAAAGCAATGCGGAGAGATGACAAAACTCCTCTGTCATGCCGAAGTGGTTTATAGGTACTGTTGCGAAGATCATTTTGACGTAAGTAGGTACCTACAGTATCCTAGCTAGAGTATCTAACTAATATCAGTAGGTACAATATGGTCAACGGGTCTAGTGCTAATCATTCGTAAAGTTAGCAGTTTCGATGCGCAGCATTTAGTATGAAAAAGCTGCACTGCGCATGTCAAACAGCTAAAATTCACGAATAGATCCACTGACCGTATAGAGTATAATATACCTACGTATTGTGCATCGTTTCTATCATTTATTAATAACAATTGAATTTCCACGGATAGCTTTGATGTTCGTTCATTCATGCCTAATGCCTACCTACTCAAATAAACAATCGAACACAAGGATATTCGAGCCCAGGGCTGTACTCGGTCTGACCACCGCGATGTTACAGAGAGGATTTTTCGAGAGAGATTTGTTCGTGGGAGAGCCATGCTTCGGCACGTATGGGCCGGCTCGACTAGAGTGATACCACGGCCTCACAGAAAACCGGCAGTGAAGCAATGATTGCATTGCTTTTTGCCGCGTGAGTAAGGTTACCGGAGGCCCTAACCCTTCCCTCTTCTCTATTCCCGTCCTTCCACTCTTCCCACTCGTCCCCCCTCTCCCCCTACTCCCACCTTAAAGGGCGGCAACGTAGTCCTCTTGAGTTACAGGTGCCCATGGGCGGCGGTGGTCATTTACCATTAGGTGACCCGTCTGCTCGTTTGCCCCCTATACCATAAAAAAAAAATGCCCTGATCGGGCAGGTGATTTTGTCATGTGATAAACGCGATCTGTGATTATGTGTGAAAGCGCGCCTGCCGCTCGACGCCCGTTACTGACTGTTGAGTGTGGTTTTATTTGTATCCTCTCCCATTCGGATGAAATGGTCAAACAATAGTTTTTGTCATAGTCAACTTCGTGTATAGCTAAAGATTTATCTTGTTCAAACTGAGGGCTCGCTACGCAAAACAAGCATTTTCTTTTTCCTGCGAAAAACATGCTGATCGGTTTGTGCTTTGCACTTGTTAGAGATAATATTTGAATGATTTAAATAATCCAGAAAAATCTCATCCTCAGAACACGCAGTTAAAGTGGGTAAGTAGGTAGTTAGATACCTATTTTAGGTACTTAGTAAGAGTAGGTAGGTACAGACTTACTTACCTTTTCATTTTATCCCTACAAAACTGACCTCCATAATAGGTAGCTACATACTGTATCTATTTAGATATCAATAGATACTCACTATCAATATAAATACTGTTATACTAATAACATAACATCAAATTATAGTAAAACTAAATAATTAACATACCACGACATAAGCGAAATGGTGAATAATCTGACCCAAACTGACCAAACTAGTGATTTTGCACTAGTGGAGGGCGCGATTCGCGACGTGTGACGTCATCACACCAAGCGCAGCTCCGAGCAAGCGTTTCGAAATAACCGAACAGAAAACTTTAATAACTTTCTCATTTCTTGTTGGATTTGAATCATTTAAAAAACGAAATGATCAGAATGTTATATTTAGAAATCTAATATTTTGTTATGTGAATAATCCTCATTGTACTTTTTGTTAAATAAATATTGATTAATATTTTGATTTATTGGTATATCGCTAACCCCTAAAATCTTCAACACTCTTTTTATTATATTAATTTACGTACACGGTGTACACTCTAAAACAGTTCACAAATATGAGCATTAAAATTACTTCAGTATAAGGGTACTGTACATATAATTAAAAAAACAAATTTCCTAGAAGCAAGTTCAGAGGGAAGTCTAACTAAGTGAACTCGATAATTTTAATATTCACGAATCTCGGGGTATGTCCATGTTAACAACATTTGAGGTCATTCATCCTAAATAGCACTACCTACGCCGACCACTGATAAATAATACAAAAAATAAAACTTAATGGTAAAAGTCTATACTTACATTCACATTTATAATACAAGTTAGAAATCCTCATTCTAACATGGAGAGCTACTGTAATATTTAGAATTAGTTACAAAGTAATCCTGTGTTTTTTTATAAAACTTAACATGTGTCTGTGGTAAGACCTAAAATCACCTTGCACACGGCCATCTGATCCCAAACTAGGAAGACAACTGAAAAACATACTTATACAGGGTGTTAGATAAATACTCCCGAAAACGAAGACAGATGGTAGTACTAATGATTAATATCTTTGATGATGGGTCAAACCCAATGTAATTTTTTTTTTTCCGATCCATCATCATGTACTGGAAATATTAAATCTCATCAAATATATGTACTGTTACAATAAGATATATATAAAATCTGGTTATCTTCAATTCAACTGTTACCATTACATATTACTTAGTCTTACACATATTCGTTCAGAAGGTTGCGTGTTCAAATCACGTCGGCGTCACCACAAACGAGCAGACGGGTCACCTGATGGTAAATAACTACCGCCGCCCATGGGCACCTGTAACTCGAGAGTTACAAGTGTGTTGCCGCCCTTTAAGGAGGGAGTAGGTGAGGAGGAGGAGGGGGGGAAGAGGGGAGAGGGGAAGGACGGGAATAAGGGAGAGGGAAGGGTTAGGGCCTCCGGAAACCTCACTCACGCGGCGAAATACAATGCAAGCATTACTTCACTGCCGGTTTTCTGTGAGGCCGTGGGTATCGAGCAAAGTCGAGCCGGCCCATACGTGCCGAAGCATGCCTCTCCCACGTTAAAAAGGCTTTTACAGTAACATATTATAACATGTACAATTTCTTAACATCAATTATTGGCCTGCACCTTTGTCTTCTTCACATAACTAAGGAAAACCGTATAAGGCTGTTTCCGCATTTAGACTCTTATGCGGTCCATTATGCGTTCAGAAAACGCTGACTACTTGAGCCAGCCTAGCTCCTTCATGAAGCACAGAAGCCTCTTGGGCGTTCACAGGCTTCTAGGAGCGACCTCGCATCCGCGAGGTTATTTGCTACTTGTGTGGTCACCCCCTCACACTCTAGGATAACGTGGGCGGCCGTTACCTCCGCGTTGAGATATCCTTTGCATAGAGGACTGTCTGTCGCATTGATAGTGAATAGGCACTTTGCATATACAATGTCAGAAAATAAAAAAAATTGAGGAGGTACCTAGTATATTTATCTTATTTTTATCCTATATTTCTACTTACCCTTTTCTTCTTACAGAAGATGATCTATCCAGTGATACGGGAGAAGACAAAATCTATGATGATCCCCCAGATATATTTCACGAAGATGTCAAACAGTATGGTGAAGCATATGCCAAGTACAAAGCAAGGGTTTTGTCAGAAAACCCTGACCTATCGAACAATCAGTCCTTGATTCAATGCAGCAGGGTCCAAGCTGATGAGGGGTATAAAGATGATAGTGACGATGGATTTTATTACGGTGAGGATGAAGACACTAAACAGTTCAAGGACCAATATAGAGATGATTCGTCTTCAGAGGAGTAGACTCCGGATTGAGTTTTGTTGAGTTTTAGGTAAATAAATGTTGGTATAGCTTTATTTGTTAGTTTTATTGCATCACACTTAAATAAACGGCTATTCCAATTCAATCAATTGAAGGTTACCATTTTGTATCTTTTTGCGGCATTATTCAACCACGCATGAAAAGTTCCACCACCACCTAACTTGGGAATGACAAATTTAAATAATAATAATAACTGCCTGTCACTCATACGGAAGTTAATTGGATGCTATATGTTAAGCTCTCATGTGAGACTATACAAGAAATGGAACCCATTGCCATAGCCACAGAAGATATAAGTAATGCAGTCTCTTCATTACCAAATTGGAAACCAGCTGGACCAGACGGGACTGCACAACTTTTGGCTTAAGTGGTTACGAAGTTTTCATGCTCGTTTGCCATCTCGGTTCCAAGCAGCTTTGAATTCCAGTTCATTACTCCATTTTATGACGACTAACATAACCCACTCACTCTATAAATCGAGTAGTGCCATGGATCCCAAAAATTACAGACCTGTTACATGCCTACCAACCGTGTACAAGGTTCCACATACGTGGCATTTGAGAGTGCCAGAATTGTATAAAATTTATCCAACTATTTGCACTTTTGAAGTCATGGAGAAGGGTACTTCGCTATCAAGAATTTCGCTAGACTGCGGCAAACGATGTAACAATAAAGATCGCCCTGGGTATATTTCAGAGATAGTCTGAGTCGCTTGTGGTTATGTCTGGCTTTGAACCCTCTCAGTTCTCTATCAGAGGATTCTGGGCTAGGCTATATGTTGCAGAAAGACGATCTAGTTATATCTCACGCTTCTGTACATGGACGATTTGATTGAGATTTGAAACTATTTGCCCGCGTTGGGCAAATAGTTTCAAATCTCCTTAACAGGAGAGTCCATACACTGCTGACTACATTCAAAATGCACCATCTACATTCGTCGGTTATGATATTGTATCTATATCCCGCGACCCTGCACAATTACGAGATATACAAGAAGTTGCTTATGGCGAATAACTATCGGAAATATCGCTCGTGGACGACAATAGCGACATAACCAAAAATTATTGATTTTAGAGAATGGCAATGTTTTGTGATTTCCGCTAGAGTATTTTGTTCTAAATATATAATGAACTTGTCGCTTTCTAACGAACGTCAATACGAAATCGGCGTTGCCTCTGTGTTTACCATAAAATATCAAAGATTTATGATCGTTTGGCATATACTTTGTTCAATTCGACTGAATTTTGAATGATGTCGATATTCTCGCAAACGGTGCAACGCAAAAAGATGATACGGTTGACGTCTGTCGGGCATGCCACCGTCCCGTCCTGATGAATCCATCAGGCATATTATTCAGGTCGTTCTCGTCTTGCCAACAGTGAGTATTTGAACAGACGCAACCAAGTAAGGATTGTACATCAACTTGCCTTTAATACAATCTTGTGAATTCAGCCGGTGCCCGACTTAGTTCTTGAAAATGATCAAGCCACATTGTATTGAGATCGATCTATCATCACTGACAGGACTACTATGGTTGCCAATAATCCTTATTTAGTGGTGATAGACCGATTAGAGCGTCGCTTTATGATTGTCGATATCACGGTTCCTCATGACGAGAAACTCGTGAAAGTTGGAAAAATAAACAAATAAAATATTTGGATTTGTCTCACGTGATTGTCGATATGGGGAATGTGGATTCGGTGATCATTGTTCCGATAGTAATATCTACTCATATATTGATAGCCAAGAGTCTCGGCCCACACCTTAAGCGGCTCGCTTTAGATGGTTGGATAAAGGGACTGATTGATAATAAAAATTTCATGCCACGTTTTGTCCTAACTCCTAAACTAGTTTTGATTCAAAATTTTGCAAACTTGAGAGTGTAGTGAGAATTTTGAAAAGTTTGGTCCAAATTGAGAGATAGGAAATTTTTATCCCAATGTTTTTTTAATGCAAATAACTTAGCCACAACCACGCGTGGCCGGGTAAGTAGATAAATCACACATAGACAAAAAAAAAATTATCGTACTGATCACATAATTATTTGTCCTGGGTGGGAATCGTACCCACGACCTCTGGCTCTATGCCGTAAGAAGGTAGGTACATTGAATGCTTGTCAGTGGCGTAACTATACCATCTGAGGCCCGTGGCTAATTCATTGGGTGGGGCACAAGTTCTCTCTTGGTGCTTCGTGTGCTTAGGGCCTTTTTGTCGACACCGGGGGCCCCCTAGGGCCATGGGCACGTGGCAATTGCCTGCTCTGCCACCCTATTGCTACGCCACTGATGCTTATTAAGCTCAAGAGTATAATATATATATATAATATATAGCAACAATAAGACCCTAGTGGAACGACCACTGGGTATCGAAGTGTCAGGAGGGTTCTGTGTTTGTTTGCTAACGTAGTGGGTATGTAGGAGTTACCTAGCAACAATTTTTTTCCTTACTTATTGTTGCTGTTGCTTGCTATACTTTTAGTATGCGTTTCCTAAGGGTGCAAATAAAAAATAATGTATAATATGTGATAAATAATTTATTGTCTGGCGGTATTTTCACAATATCATTGTATGCCTACATCAGTTTACTTTCTTTAATTGTTATTATCACTTTAATTCAATGTCTTATTATAATAATGTTGCATTTAAACATTGGTAGGTACTTAACGGATGGCCTAAATGATTTTATAACTTTCAACATTGGACACTCTCAGCCTATTGTTTGGTGAGCTATAATTGTATAATTCCAAAAAAAAAAGTGCTGACAAGTGCAACTCGTTTAGAGTTTGAGCATTTTAAATGCCGAAATTCTAAAACTAAAAGTCAATTTTCCATACGTTAAATTACTGAGCTACTAGATGGCGTGGTGCACAGTTTTTTTCAAGCAATAAAAAATTGTAGTATGTTCCCGTGGTCCTACCGGTAGGACAATGAGACCTGGCCTTAATAACATACATATTTTACTTGTTTGTTAACAGTTGTTTTACAGTTAGTAATTGTAATTCCAGGTTGGTATCATTTAAATAAAGAAAATTCGAGCCTTGAATATAATATCTGTGATAACTAATAAAATATCATAATACATAGTGGTAATAAATAAATCATTTAAGCCATTCGTGAAAATATATGAAACAAACTATGTTTTTATTCGAGATGACGTCGCTACATTAAGAACTATGTTTTTTTACTGAAAACACAGTTATGGCACATAACTTCAGATGCTGTGTTTCTTTATTTACTTGTTTTGTTACATAAAATGTCATGTTTTTACGTTTATACAACAATTTGTGGACAGTCGCTATTCCCCTGAAAACATGAACTATCTTATTCCAGAGTACTAGACAGCTGGGGTCATACGTGATAAATGGAGAATTTATGAGAAAAACTAAAAAAACTGCTCTAAATGTACTCTGAGGAGGTTACAGGTTGAGTTTTACGTGAGCCGAGATCCTAAGTAAATTGTATTCTAAGAATGTTTACTCGATAACAACTGTCCACATTAAATGGAAATTCGACAACATTTTTTGTTTGTACCTATAATTTTTTACCGCAACACCGATTCGAGACTCATTCCTTTACAGACAGACAAACATAAAATTACACAAATTACAATAACTAATATTATACGTAGGGAACAAGTCTTGTAGTCACTTACTTCTATTACTATATTAATGAGATAACTATAAATGCAAATTACAATATATCTAGCGATGCTTTGGCATTGACAAAACATGGTATTTTATTTATAATGTTATTTACGCTTATGTTTTGATACTTTTAGTTTGGAGAATATGAAATACTGTGGTTAACCAGCTATACATTTTTGTTTTACATGTGAAATGTCCTTGTTGATTTTTTTGTTTTTCAAGAATAATAAAATTGCAAGTGGAATATTATTTAAAAATTATGATACTATGTATATTTCAAGGTAGCTCGTTTAATTGAACTTTTCATAATTTACTTGTTTTAAACAATAAATCCAAAAACCCAATATGGATAAAATATTAATATATATTGCTATACAATAACGTCATCCAATATTAGGTATGAAAGTGTTGGATTTAAAAAGTAACATTTAAAAATTTAAGAAAAATTTACATATTTTTCGTGAAAAAATGAAACACTGGTAAGTAAAACTGCATTGAAATCAGCACCTGCTTAGGGAGTAGATAAATTCGCCTTATAATTAATTAATATTAAACAAAAATTAACAACAAAATCGAACAATCTCTTAAACCGAATGGTAATATTATTTAGTAATATCTTTACATATATTTACAATTTTGGTAATATTTTTAACCGTATACTAATACAATGACGAAGTTTAACTTTTAACTAGAACATTTACAATAACAGAGTAACAAAAATCTTATAATTATTGAGGGCTTGTATTTACAGTAGCCACTATTTATACCTGTAAACATCCTGTCCTTATATGAGTACAAATTTGTAAATGGTCACCAATCATTTTTAAAAGTGTTCTTAAATGAGGACAAGACGTCTATAAGGTTTAGTATGCAAAAATATATTTATTTATTGAGGAAATTTATTGATAAATTGCAGAATAAGGTATAATATAACATAAATAATTATATTTTTGCATTATTACATAGATATTATATTATGCTATATTATATAATGGAAATTTTTAAACATCGATTTGGCATTGATATGCAGTACAAGTGTAATTTAATATTCATTTATTTATTGCACATATAATTTAGTTTCAATACGAGACGATACATACCTATTCTAGGAATAATTACAAGACATTTCGTAAAAGCAACTGAAGCAAAAGTTTTTGCTAGCGCCATTGCCAAAATTCATTGAACATTGAACTTCCAACACCATATGAATTTTTTCAATAAACGAAAATATGAGTTTTTTCAAAAAGTAACTGAAAGTAGTATAGCACTTTTCGTAACCGTTCTGATTTCAAATAAACGTTCACAAATTGATTAACAGATGTCGCTGATATACAGAAACTTTGCAAGATCCGTCACATACCAACTCTCTACTCTTTGACAAAATTTGTTAACCTCAAAACATCAACACACCTACGTCATCAGTCACAAAACTCATAGCACAGGCGTATCAGTGACCCTTGTTGGTGTTGGTACGTTATTATTTGCGGTAGCGTCCTGGTTATTCGCAGTGCAATAGAATTGCTTATGGGCTTTATAAGTGTTCACATATTTGAACGATATGTCGCAGGACTTGCAGTAGTTAGGTGTTTCTTCCATTTCCGGTTCTGGTTCTTTTTTAATGTCCACTGTTGGAACTGGAGGCGAGGTCTGCTCTTCCTCAGGCTCATCGGTGGCATGAACAAGGCGAGCGTGCCGGACGACGTTGCCTCGGTAAGTTGATGTGTAGGCACAGTTGCTACAGCGATGGACTCGCTCGCCGCCCACCGCTGGGCTTGGAGATGTTGCCTCGCGACTGTCTTCTTCGACGACACAGGCGATATAGCTTTCCTCCTGAAATTGTTTTAGAATACATCTTTAGTTTCAGTCAAAATTATTTTAATTTTAAAACTACTGGAGGTATTCCTTATTTTACATTTGATTTAAAATAAACAAATTATGTAATTTCTTTTTATGTACTATTTTTGGGCCTCTTTGGTGTCCAAGCCTCATCAGCATGGATCATTATCGTCATCTGAGGCGTACGTAACGCATTGCGAGCGACTATTACAGCCCTATCCAATGGCTCCAAATTCGTACGTCATTGATCTTCAATTGTACAGAGTTTAGAACTCCTTACAATGAGTCTGAAATAGTGTTTCAAATACATGCGATGTAAGAAATTATTTTAATTTTTATCATATTATAAAATATACTGTCTTGTCCCTCTGTACGTAAAAACAATTAAAACTAGTTAAACTTTAAGTTAAGTATTTTTAGAGCTGGTTTCACAATCTTAATACAATTATTAAAACGATTTTGATATGAAAACTTTGAGATTGTGAAATGAACAATTAGGTACTATGATCTCGGATATTTTTTTAAATACAATAGTACCAATAATCTTACCTGCAAGTCAGCAGGCTTCTTGTTGTTGAAGTGCATACGTATATGTGTGCGCATGCCTCGTAGCGTGTTCCCTCTGTATCGGCAAATAGTGCAGCGAAAAGCTTTAACTCCAGCGTGGGCCTCCATATGGCGTTGTGCAGCCGCTGCAGTTGGAGACACCACGTCACAGCAGGGACACTTCCAACCACCTTCCGATCCTGACGTTGGTCGAGGAGCCTCTGCTGGGGCACTGCGAGGCGACCGAGTCTCTCGTTTTGGGCAGTAGAACGTCTGGTGCGTCGTCAGATTGTCAAGCGAATTGTAATGGATTCCGCATGCCACGCAGATCAACTGCCGGTATTGCGGCGGTGGGCCCGGCTCCGGTGGTGCCGGACTAACGCGCTCGTCACCTCCGCCAGCTGAGCAGTAGTGTCGTTTATGGACACGATAGTTCTCGTATTTACAGAAAACTATATTGCATTCTTTACATTTTGATACCCCTTGCTTTACAAGAACCTGTGGAGATACTGCATTTATAGGTAACTCTGTTGCCAGGCGCAGTGCTAGCGCAGGAGGTATTATCGCAGGTGAAATTACAGGAGTGAATTTCTCTTCCGGGGGTGATGGTACGCTAGGAGGTTTTGGAGTCGGCCCCCTGGAGTTGCGCCGCTTTCGTTTTGGTGAACTTTCTCCACTTGGCGAAGAGGATCGTCGGGAGGGAGACGGGGTACCTGGAGATCCTGGTAGCGATGGAGCACACACGATTTGCTCGGGTGTCGCTGATCGTATTCTGTTCTCCTTCTCATGTTCATCGGTCACTACGGATTCGGGAGAACGGCGCACACTAAGATCCAAAGGAGTTGCACCATCTCTCGATGGCTCTCTTGGCCTATTGGCTGCTTTTAAAACGTCAGATTCTTTCCCATCTGTGTTGACGCCAGACGACAAGGCGCGACTAATTGGCTGAAACGTTCCGTTTGGTAACAAAAAGCAAGGCGTGTCTGGATCAGGTAATGTAGCACCTGGGAGAGTACTGGCTCCTCTTAGCAAAGAGTAGGGCACGATGAGAATTGGATTTGTTGGCAAAGCAAGTGCATATTGCGAGTTTTGTGCAGGAGGCGTGGCCCCTGGCGATGGCGGCGAGGATCCTGATGTAGCAGAGCCACCCCTAGCTGTGGCTAAAACTTGTTTCACAACCTGTCTAGTGCTACAATAGTGCGCTTTGTGAGCCCTGTACGTTTTGATAGAGCTGAAACGAATGTCACAATCAGCACAATAGCGATCCTGTATGGGTGGGCTCTCGGTGACCTCACCGTTTGACGCTGGTGTAGGTACCGGGGTTCCACTGCTGACAGGGGACGAGGAGTGCATTCTCATATGTCTATTTAAACTGACTTTTTTATCAGCACTGTAGTTACAATATGTACAAGTATATTGCTTGCTAGGAGGTCGGGGTGTCTTCGCATCACTGCTGGACTCATCTACTGCCGGGTCAGTCGGTGTATCTGTACCTTCAGTTGGTTTCGGCCTTCTATTTGAACAGTAGTGTTCTTGATGGGCTTGCAAAGTACTAAGAGACGAATAGCGAATACCGCAAGGCTTACACATATAACCCGGGGGAGAGGGTAGAAACGCTGGGAAGGTAAGATAATCCGTTCGTGCCTGCGGTGCAGGTGGTGGCGGCGGAGACGGTGAAGGTGGCTCTCGTTTGAGCGATGTTGCTTGCGGAGCCAGTGCGGGATCTGTAGCGAGACTGGGGTTTAGACGCAGGCGAGGTGGTGACGCAGCGGGCGAACCCCCAGACGCAGGTGATGCGCCTCCGCTGGAAGCAGCCCTCTCGGCCCCTGAGCTTGGCGTGCGAGGTTCTCCCGGCATCGCCTCGCTCTCGTTTCCCCATTCCTCGTCCTCACCTGAAAACGAAATAAAACGTGTTAAAATACAATTGATGGCACACCTAAACACAAAATGTTTAAGCAAAAAGAATCACACGCCATATCGGCTCCTATTAGTGTTGTTAATAGCAGTGCAATGCTGAGTTGGCAGGGACGTCCCGTGATAGTCGTCACTCGTCACGTTTTGTCTCGTATCGGTCGACGTCAGTCAGATGTAGGGCTCGTGAGTCGAGGCATACATTAGCGCTCCTAATTGAGACGTGGCTGCGGTATGTAAATGTCACTGCGTGGGTGGGGCGCAAGCACCGGCCATGGCTTTAACAAATGCGAGAAATGTAGACTAGATTACGTTCGCGCACCCGGGACGGTTGATTCGTCATTACCGTCGATGCTCGTCCATCAATATCGTGAGGCCCGCGGCAAACAGAACAAAAACTTAACGGGCCTCGTTGTAATTGGATCTCGATTTCCAGAAAACGCTCGTTCACCTTCCTTTTTGAGCGACAACGATCTCTACCGAGCGAGGAATTAACCTATCTTTCGCGCAGCGATCTCGACTCAAAACGCCAATTAATGAGAGGCTCAACTTCATTCTCCTGGCCCTGTGAAGATCATTATATGGGCACGACAGTGAGATGGACGCGACGATTGGTGCGGCCGCGCACCGACCGCCATCTCGCGGTAACGAACAGTGTTCGGATCGGATTGCGTTCGGGTCACGCTATCCTAGTGTGCGCGCGTTGCGATTGGTCATTACGATTGGTTAGTGACGCGCGATTGGCTGACTAATGCTACCTTTATCTGGCAGCTTAATGTTAGCGTCATACTGAACGCGAGCTTATCGCGATTCGTTAGTCTCGCTCCAGCTCCTGTTTTTCGCTAAATAAGTTATAAGCTTGTGATTGTTGGCTCGGCGAAAGGTTGTCCGGACGATCAGATAGATGGCGTGACTCGGTGTCGTTTATGTTGCGCTTGCGAAACTGAATGTCGATTCGTTAAATGATATAAATCTGTGCCCTTTGTCTTTATAAACATGTCATTGCTTTCGTACAAGAGAGAAACATGCGACTCTTGTGTTCGTTCAAAGCTAACCCGCATAGTTATGACTAGAACTTCACAATGAGCTAGATTAGGTGTGCCTGTACCGTTTGACTACGAAATTACCTCACGAATTGCAGGAGAACAATGTATGTTACCGTCATGTAGACGGCCTGAATGGAAATTTATATAATGAAGCAATGAAATTAAATGTTTAATGTCGAGTAAAACAAGGTGGACAAGCGTCATACACGTGCCTACATACGTAGAGAAAAAACAAAGCAGCCATCTTGTTGAACAGTTATCCAAGCCGAGATCAGGGCCCAATTAAAATAGTCGTGCATCGGTCGCGTCACAATCTTGCTGATACAAATCTGTGATTGTGACGCCCATGAGCGATCACCTAGGAGTCGAGTTGCCCGGCCGGTACCACGAGTCTCTTAAGCGATATCTCGATTGATAACTCGCCATAATCTGTGCGCTGACTTATCTGAGATAGTGAAATGAATAAATATGAGTGCATAGATTTATTTACGTAAATACAAGCAGTAACGGCAGTTCATATTCTTGTTAGGTAACTCGCAGACGGTATAACTTTATGAAGTTCTTTACTTTTAGTTCGTATTTTAATCTCGGCAAACAAAAGTTCATCATTTGCAAAGTTCATACTTTTAATATAAGCAGTCGCTTAAGAGTTAAAGTCGCTTATTTAAATTATCTTTCACGAATTCACGGTAGGTATCTACTTTGTCCAGATTGTCATACGTACAGATTATTTCTATTTGGTTCGTTAACGCCTTTTAAAAAAATACATATAAAGGATCTTTTCTTGAAATTTAAGCGAACCAAAACAAGTTAGAGTATTTTGACAAAAAAAAATTGGGATTTTGTTGAAATTGTTTTTTTTTTCTAAAAAATATTTTCCCACAATGGTAGTGGTCATGTAAAACTTACGGCGACCGAAATACACCTTGAACTGAGCCGATTGTCTGATAAACGAGATAAAAACTTATTCATTGAATTTTAATGTGTCTAAGTATTATTATAATCTCTACATTCAAAATTTCTTTGGAATCTGAAATGGGGTAAAGTTATTACGTACTGTGCAAGAGATGGCGTTGGTTGTTGAATTAGAAATATAAGATATAAATTAGCGGTCGGAAATTGCGAAACTTATTGTAGAGGAATAGTGTTGTTTTTATAAGTAGAGGAATGAGTGTGGCGCACAAGCTTTCTATCACATCCAACCAACTGTAGTAGAATCAAATAATAATAGCACAAAATTACTTTATATAGCTACTTTCTACACGTAGGTGTACTACTACCGCTATAATATTTACTCTATTTTATTAGGTTCTTATAGCGTTAAAAAGCCAAAAGTTGAAATAAAAAAGGAAACAAGAGTCCTATACAAAAACTGAACAAAGATGGGTGGGCTCAGTAGATTCTAAGGTATTAATCAATAAAATTGAAATGCGTTTGGTCAAGTGACTCTTAATGTAATGTTTAACCTCCATTAGCTAAGACAATCATAGTAGGTTTACCATTATCACTTGATCTAAAAAATATATCTACGTATTAGATTTTTTACTAGAACATGTGTCGTCTTAATGTCAGTACAAAACATAACGAGCGCTATTACCGGTGTTACCAGGAACAAAATAAAAAAGCTACTAAAATGTCTGGACAAAGAGTTGAGTGACAAAGTCAGACAAGATTATCGTTAGAAACATCTTGATTTATTTGTATTTGTTGTTCGAAGCACTGTATTCATCTATCATGCATATGGATTGTGTGATAATATCATAGGTGTTTAATAGTTACAGTGGGAATGATTCCAAATGAGGTTGATTTAACTGGTTTCGCGATTTAGATAAAATATGCTGTGTCTATTGTAATGATGACTTTTTTTGTAGATGTTTGACTTTGCTTTAACCTGTTTGAGTTTTCGCGAAGGAGTTACCTTTTTAAATTAAATCGTCACTATTTATAGCAATGTTCTATCTATTGCGACATTTGACTTCATTACTTCATAAAACCCATGAACATTGTCGCGCAAACTATCGGATCAAATGCCCAACGACTCAGTACCATGCTATTTCCACATAAAAAATATTCCCAAGAACATATCGGAGTGGGGATCTTCAGCAAGTGTCCGGCAGGATGAACGTCGTGCGTCACGATCGGACGCGCATTAACATATCGCCGGTTCGATTCCGCTATCGTTACGATGCGCTGTGGTTACTATGGGACACGTGCCCATTTGGCCACGGTACGATGTTTTCGGATTTTATGTATTCAAGTTTTCTTAGACTTACTACAGAAACTTTGAACCAGCAATGTATTTTATGAAACCATTTTATGAAACTTAAGGATAACGATGCTTTGTGCAAATATTAAATAATTTTATTATACATTAAACTCTCTTTCAAAAGTTTGCTCGGCATTTAGTAACTTACTATGGCATCGAAGCTGAAAAACATTCCACCGTCCCAATGGGGACATAGCAAAAAGCGTTACTAAGTAAGCGTAGTACGTAGTAGATAAACATTTCCTCGTGTCCACGTCCTGCTTCATGACGAATAAATCTAGATGTCCACACGGCCGCGATAACAGTAACGTACAGCCGCGATGTCGGTATGAGACCGCGATAAATGTTGCCACGCTTAGTTCGTTATCTTCAGTGTTGAAGGTGCAAAAACATCATGGTAGTGTGGTACGAAATACTGAACTGACCCTTAGTGGGACGCACGTTTAAACAAACTGTTTACTGTTTCGTACCTAACTATTTGTATTTTAAAATATTAACTTATTAAGAACTTTACTTATTGGAACCGGCTTAAGAAATAATTTTGTAATAAATACAATATTGAGATCAGAATCTGTCAATGTCAAATCATGTCAGTCATTTAATGTGGGTTATTTCATAAGACTTGTATACTTGTCCCAAGAGATACACTGCTGCTTTTTTATAAATTTTGTATGTCGTGTTAATTCAAATACTACGAAAAATATACACAAGTACTTACTTCTCGAGTACTTACGTATACAAAATTCATTACACACTTTAATTAACCCAGTTTACGTGCTAACTAAATATCGTCAAAGCAACCCCTTGCAAACGAGTGGTGGTATCGTGTGGCGAATCTTAACCTCCGCATATGATTGATGTTGGATTTAATATTCATAAAGTGTTGCTAGTATTACCACATATGTGACGGCAATGGTAGAATTTGATGTGGTATTAAGGGACACCTGTTTGAATCTTTTTTCGTATTTTTATTTTTTATTGTTAATTATTCGTCTTTTTTTGATTGGAGAGATAAAATAAGGCAAATATATATACAATTTAATAGGTGTATATACAAAACTTTTGATTTCATATCATATTGATTAAATTTTTGATTTTCTGAACGAAATCAGAAAATCAAAAATTTGAAGTGGCTTGAAATGGGTTCATGTGACCCATAGTAAGTTCATCCTTATTTAACATAAGGATTCCAATGGTTCATTTATTTAAAAAGAGAGAAATTACACTAAACAAATTATCAATTTATATCGTTATGAATTTGTGTAAAGATTACGTAAATTCGCACAGAAATAAAAAAACTACAAAACAAAACACCGCCTCCATAATTTCGGAGTCACCCCATTCATCGTGCGTATTTAAAAACACAACTAAGTACTTACGTGCGATCGACCTCTGATACGAACTATGAGGAAATGAAACATTTCACGACAAATTACTTCTTTAACAATTTTTTTTATCAACTTTTTAAATTCACGAACGTAAGGGTCACGAAATGTGTGGTGTCTTTAAGCTGTAGGTACGCAAATTCACCAGAAAAACGATAAACGCTGTCATAAATCAAAGAAAATCATAGAATATTGTATATATTCTATGATTTTCTGTCATTTATGACCGCGTTTATCTAATTTTATAATATTTAGACTAATCCAGACTATTCCTGATACATTTAGGGTAGCCCAGAGGTCGAAATTTGACCGCAATTCATATCAATTAATTGAAAACATTACGAAGCTATTTGCTATATTTTTTCTTAACAACATTTAAGCTCGTCAATGCCTACTAGGTAAACAAAAAAAAAAGAAAATTTATTGACGAACAGAATAGAAAAAGGAACTGAACTATTTTGTCTTTACCTATTTATAAATAGCTATTAATTACATTAAAGCTATATTTCATCTCGTGTAGATATCAAATCCACAACACGTCAATGACCATTTAATGTTTCATAGTTGATATCTATATATTAATACGTGAAGCGAAAACTTTGGATCCCTTTCTACGAAAATTGGACGGACGGAGGAGTATGAAATTTCGCACACTTATAATTTATACAGAGAAGAAGTGACGAATGCTAAAATTTTTGAACAATATTTGCTAGAAATTAAAAAAAATGCAAAAACGATTACATACAGCTATGAGTGTCCAGTATATATTTTGACTTGTCATGGTACAAAAGTCTATACAATGACAGGTCAAGTAATATTGGCCAATTAAATAAACCATGGTCGAAATTCGACCACCACGCGGTCTCTAGTAACAATAATAACTTAAGACACTAACTTTTAAACTTTCGCGTTCCATGATATAATTATGTTTATATATTTATTTTTTATGTTATATGGGGCAAACGAACAGACGGGTCACCTGATGGTAAATGGCGACCATAAGCACCTGCAACTCAAGAGTCACAAGTGCGTTGCCAGCCTTTAAGGTGGGAGTAGTGGGTGTAGGGGAAGAGGGGTAGACGAGGGGAGAGGGGGAGAAGGAAGGGTTAGGGCCTCCGGTAACCTCACTCACTCGTCGAAAATCATTGCTTCACTGCCGGTTTTCTGTCAGGCCGTGGTATCACTCCGGTCGAGCCGGCCCATACGTGCCGAAGCATGACTCTCCCACGAAGAAAATTATTTACGGGAATTAGCGCGAAACTGTGAAACGTCTGGCAATTCAGAGGTATGTAATACCTATTTCGTGATCACATTTAATTCCCGTATATATACATAAGTATAACTTGAGACACCTCATACACGGTAGTCTGATCACAAACTAGCTTGTACTATAATAACTAGACTGCTGATAAACATGCTTATATATATCTAAATACATGCATAATTACTGTAGAAAAATGACTCTCAGACAAAGAAGAAATGAACGTGCTCGTCACACAATTGCTTGTCCTGGGTGGGAATCGAATGCACGACTTCTGGCTCAGTAGTCAGGATCACTAAGCACTAGGCCAACAGGCCTTTCAAATGTGTTTTTATATGACTTAAATTAACTTGACCTGTATCTATGTAACTGGATCTTTTAACGAAGTTTTCACCAACGTCAAGACATCCGATTAACTTGAAAATTTACACGTCTCAAGGACCGACGACAATACAAAACTAATGAAAATAGAAAATAAATTATAGTTTTATACAACTAAAAGATACGCTTCATAAGCAAACCGAACTAAAAAGTCGAAAATAAGTTTTGATTTAACAAAGGATGACCTCAAATGTTAACAATAATAAATGGTAGATATTCATAAAATTTAAGTGAATTTAAAGTATATATATATTAAAAAGTAGGTACCCCATGCTACTTTAGAATCAAATTTTATTTTTCGAATTTTTCAAATCTTCAAATAATCTAACAGATAATTTTTAATTTCGTTGATGGTGACATCTGTGATACCTAGATATTATCTTACACCAAATTTTTCATTTAGTAATAAAATATATTCATTTTAATAGTGTGTATGTTTTAACTTATTCATATTTTAACTTTTAGTAGATATTCTTCCGAGTAGGAAATCAAGGAGCTACACAGTCCGTTAGGTTATTTTGGTGTTAGAAGCTTATTCCAAGAGATTAGAAAATGGAATAGATTTGGGTTGCCAGCCTTTGTAGGAGAAGGTGTAATCTCGAAAGAGGACACAATTTTCAATTTTTAAATAGAATAGTGAATAGCCAAACATACGTTTATGCGCAAAAAAAATCATTTGCGTTAGTTTTTATAAAGTAAAATACTTCGTGACGTATTTTACTTTGGAATAAAAACTATTGTAGAATACGTAGACCACATCATTAAAAAGTATGGTTAGCAAAGTCTGAATCGATCTATAGACACATCTTTTGTGATTCCTTTGCCACAAACATCGAAATCAAAGACATACAATAACACGTAATGAGTAATGACTGTCTATAATTTACGCAGTATTTTGTTCCAGACGGGTAGAATTAGCCACTGTTAGAATAATTGTACAAATAATACTATTATTTGTCCTGTGTCATCAATTCATCATGTAGGTAGTTAACTCTCTACACAAATTAGCCTCTTTTTAATGAACTTTAAATACATTATATTCTGTAGGAACTTAGACGCAATTATGTTTTGTGACGTCATGTTTTATTAAAGTGAAATCATATCATTTGAATTTTACTTTTTTTGATAATGGTAAAGAAACCAATTTTTCGAGGTCTTTTAGAATTCTTAATTGTGAACTCTGTTAAACAGAAAGAAACGTTTTGTTAATATGTTTTGAACACGTAAAGTACTTGATAAACTTTAAATTTCAATCAGTATAATAGGCAGTCAATATTAAAGTACTTATGTGTAATAAATATGAAATAAATGACCTTATTCACTTTCAAGCTCCTCTTTTGCATATTTCAAAACCCACCACCATCCTTCTTAGCAATTTTATTGCAAGTTCTTTTAATTTCGTGCATGTAAACAATTTTAATTTCGTAATATTAGATTCATATGTCCCTTCGACACGCTAGCCGCAGTCGCAGAAATGTTAAAAAAATGGTTAAACACACAAAAAGTCTAATTCTGATAGGCGCGGGTCTATTACTGTGGCACGCCGTAACTCAGAAACAAGTAAACACGGCAGTCTCGACATTTGCATAACTATCGAGTTTTTAAATCTATGCAAAACGCGACGATACGTTGCACGGGCTCACGAGTCGACCCCCCCACCGCGCCTTCAGTAAAAACACATGCGATTTCATAATACGTCCCGCCATAACTCCACGTGTGCCACGTTTTGATTAATAACACAGGATTACGGCGGCCGAGATTAAAATATAATTTGAATAGGTACAAACTTTATAATAACGATCTCAGTAATAAACCGCGAAATTAATGATAAAGTGATAATGTACATAAATAAACAGCTTAAAAGTTGCGTACACGCATCGCTGGAGGCGTCAAAAGTAGGCGGTACTTATGATGAATAACGTGACGGAATCCGACATCCAATCGGATCGATCTCGATTTTAATTATACGAATCGAGAACATCGAGACGCCTATAGATCGAATATTAATATGTCGATTGCGCATGCGGTGATATCAACCGCTTGGCCTTTGATTCCGCCGTTCGAATTTCAAATGCGTAATTTGATTTGAGTGCGCGACATTCCGCGAAACAGATGTACATGATAATGGTCTTCCGCAAAAGATTCAAGATAGTTATTGCCCACTAAGAAAAATAAAAGCACAAGTTATAACTGCTAGCATCGAATGATCTTGATTTTATTTTATTGGCATTCTATGTACGTACTGTCTGTTCGTTATTTACGTGAACATAATAGGATATAACAGGGCTGCACTTTATAAAAAACGAATCAAATTTAAACTAACAAAGCATTGTTACAGTGAAACGGTCACGTCAAACCGATCCATTTCCTTTATGTATTACGGCACAATCTCGATAGTGGATAGGATCTAGCAGTCGCAGCACGCCTACGACACGAAAATAATTAACTCGGTCCACCGTCAAACATCATGTTTAACATCGGCTACTCCCATACCAATTACTACCGACAATCGATCGACTAACAAAAACAGGCGCCCAACACTAGTCAGAACGGGACTGGTTTGAAAAAAGAATACAGCCGAGGCGCGCTGTGCTACGTGGCGTCCGACAACGTGTTAACGAGCGTTTGATGGATCGCGCTACAATCTAATATCGATACTCTTAATACAACTACTACAATTTTCATGAAGCAATACGCCGTTTTTCTTAAGCTTTATTACCCGACACCCTTCAAAAGCAATGTGTGTGTACCGAAGCGCAACTGGACAATAACAGATCACAGATAAATCGAAAGAAATCAATTGAATTCATGAATAAATCGCATAAACTTGTCCTACACTGTTATCAACGCGACATAATATTTTTTACAGCTGTTCCATAAATGCGAGAAAGCGACAGACGAGGACGCAATGGTACTTTATTTTTATTAAATTCATGTATAATCAGTATCCGGTATCTTTGAAATTACTAGCGAGGACCGAGAGATGGGATTGATACCAACTTCACAATGTAAATTATATAATTACAGAAAAATTGTGATTGCAATCGAATACTTATACGATGTTAATCGAATAACGTGACTTTTATCGCTGATCGCGTCAAATTACTGTTCAAATTGCCGTTCTAAAGTAATAAAGTGTGGTGAGGTGAACGTAAGGGGTTAAGGGATAAAAATCGTTTTGTTTCTTGAAATAAAAAGTGTATGGTGTCGTTTCGATCGCGGGCGGGCGAGCGCGTTGGAGATTTGAAAATTAGCATTTTTGTCGAATAACTCTGCAGTGGTGTCTCGCTGAGCACCTGATACCGACGAGCTGGCCGAATCTCAGCCTTTTTACACTTTTTAGCACGATTGGACTTTAAAATATTTCTCTATTCTTTGGCAATCACTTCTTTTAGCAACTTGAAATAGAGCCGAGTGCACATGTAATACTTTCATTCGAATGTTTTGTACGATGCTGTAAGTAAAAAAGCCTTTGCATTGTTAATACCTTTTGCAAACAATAAAAATATAATATCTTGTTTTCCCGTTACATAAGTTTTCGCTAGTGTTTGCTTGCAATCGTGAGGTTAGATTGCCAGATTGGACAGATTCTTATTTGGTTTTCTGTTAATAACTTCGCGGTAGCAGCAGGAAATGTGGCCTGTAGAAGTTTAACTACATAAGATCAGAAACTTAGTAGGTAGCCGAAGTGTGGGGATAATATAATTCTGATAGAGATAAATAAAAAAAATTAAGATTCAATGATGATAAAAGTCTGTTTTGTTAATAAGGAATATGCTTATTTAAGTTGGCTTAACATAGTAAAAAATAATTGAACGAATACTTGTAGTTTCCTAGTATCTGTAAATGAGTTTCTTAGTATGATGAACATACGACTTTGTTATTCATTTATGACTAAAGAAACTGAGAAAATCCCAACCTTCACCAACGGATAGCTATATGATATTTCTTGTCTGCATTCCTACAGCACTTAATAGAAAATATCCTTTAACGAGCCAGTAAAAAAAGCAAAAAACACAGCCTTAAAATCGTTGACCCTTTATCTTTTGTAGCAGCTCTCATTGGACGAGTAGAAATTTATGTCTCCAAGTAATCCGGACCCATTTGTATAGATAATTTTTATTATTGCCATCTCCCGGAGCCGACCGCGGCCGATAAATGCCGAACGAAAGAGTTCGTAATGACGATTTAAATAAGGAAGACATATTCGTTTTGAACGGTAACTTCAGTTTGAATTTTAGAAAATTTGTAAGTGGTAATTTTGAAATAGGGATGTGCTATGGTATAATTTAAAACTATCGATTTAAGACGTTATTTTTTCTCCAGATTACTTTCTTTTAATGCCAATTGTATTGAGTTTGTTATTATAAGTCAATTTAATTTTTTAAGGTACTCGAATTCTGAAAAATATAATATTCACGGTTTAATGGTCCTCTATGTAAAGCTACCTCAATGGTAGTCAATAACTAATAAAGAATAACTGTTCCTAGGTATAAATTCCACTCTAAACCCCAGCAGACAACGAACTATGCATGTAAACTATTTTTAACATGACCACACTGAGCTTATCGGCTCCCGCTCTTATGTCCGCGTTATCTCGCCCAGTGCATTAGTCTTCGATAATACAACGATAAAAACAGATCGGACGGCGCCACGCTCGATACAGATTGTATTTAGTCGATTTAAAAGAAAAAAGAATCGATTTAACTCTGATAAAGATGTTATGGCGTGTTTTCGTAGCCGAGTGACTTAATTGTAGATTCCTGCGCTGTTTACGTGGGATAATAAATTTTGTGATTAAAAATGTTTTAAGTAGATGTACAGTTTTATGTTTGGGTTGTTTTTAACAGAGTGTTGAGATACCGCACCTTAAGTGGGACTTAACAAACAGTGTTTAGGTGTTCTGTATGGCATTATTGAAATAATTTTTAATAGTTAATTATTCTTTATAATTCACTTAAGATGTTTCAACACCATAATTTTATATGTAAAACTAGTTTTATATGAGTTTTATGCTTTCTTAAAGATATTTGAATATTCTTTAATGTCGTTAGATTATATGATACATATTTTAATGACTGGTTTGTGGGTGAAAATTAGATGTCATTAAGCTATTATTCTTGTCTCATAGTTTCTTATTAGATGTTATTCTTATTTGCATAATATATATATGTGGTGTTGTGCTATTACTTTTCCTAATGTCAATAGAATTTAAGTTCATGTCGGGGTCACCACTGTGGAGGAACGGGTGTTATGTCCCTCAAACACAAAGGGGGTATTCTCCGATCAGGTGAGGTGATCAGGCTTGGCGGACCGCAGCCCAACGGTTGATGTTAGTTGATAAGATATAGTTGTCAGCGTGAGAACTTTCATTGTGCGACCCAGGATTAGTAGTTACTACGTAGTTTCTGTTTATCATCGCTACGTGATGTTGAAGTATGTTTTTTGCTAACTATAAAACTTTTTAGCAATTTTCTTAGGTCCCCAAAAATTGATTTTACACAAAGGAATTACTGGATGGAAAAACTTTTGCAATTAGCTAAATAATTCTTTGTGAATGTATATTTATAAATCAGTCGATTTAGAATTCAAATATTGGGTCACTTCGCTACCCTAACAAAATGGCGGTCTAATTTCCCCCTAAATTAATAACCCGCATCGCTCGCGTCGTTTTTCATCAACCTCATTTTAGTGGGTTTATTATTTATCGTGTTTTCCTCAAAACATCATTTACATCGCTTTCATAACGCCGACGCACGTTGAAAGACTGAAAATTTTGTCTATTCGACAAAATAGTGCGATAACTGTGCTAATGACGCCATCATGGTGGCCATTTTACAACGGCCATTTTGAATTTGTTACGTTTTGTTTGTTGTGTTGCGAGTAATAGTATGAAAAGGTTTAGGGTCCTAGATAATGGGTTTATAGACATCAGTTTTTGTTAAAAGGCCAAACTACCCTCTTTGCTTGGCCTTTTCCCTACATGGCAAAATTTATCTATAGACATTTTCCTTTTACGTTATGTTGAATATAAAAAACCTTAATCGTAACATCGTTATAGTTTATGATTTACAAGACTGCGGACATTAAAAAACAATGCTTATTCAACATTCGAAAAAAATAAACAATGTGATCGCATGGGCTGGGGTTAAGCGCCGAAAGTTGAATACAATCCCTTGCACAGTGGGCCGAAAGCGATCCAGATCTGGCTATCGGGATCTCAGTTTGTTCTCACATCATTACCCGCGCCGACGGCTACAAATTTACATCCAACACAATGGCTATCCACCATCGAGACATCATTAAGGTGATGCCGATAGCGCCAGCCAAGTCGTGGAACAAATGCCTTACAGGTCAACAGAGTTTTTTGCAAAAACGAATCTTATGCAACATGGCTATAAAGGCTATTTTGATGTCATTCAAGCTGGCGTTTACGTAGGAAAATCCGTATCTCCGTAATGACGGAACGTCATATAAGTTAGAATGGAGCGAGCGATTATGAGCGCAGGAATAAACGCTCGTAGAGTTGAGTTTAAATTGTGAGTACGAGATTACAAGGCTGGAGGGACGGTTTAGGAAAGGATCAGTTTGAGCCGAAGCCTGGGGCTATCGCGGCCGCACAATGGAACTTATAATATGGGTGATTTCGGAAAAATTGATAATAAGAATTTTCTACGCAAATCGCGCATTTTGTTTAGCATTTTTATATTAGTACTTGATAGTATTTGAAATTCATTTTTTAAAAGATTTCAGAGATATTTTCAGTGTGATAGTGCAAATTGATGTCATTGTAAAACAAAGAGAAAAATGTAAGCATACAGTTGCAAAATAAATACATGTTACATTATTATAGTATGTAAGAGATTCAATATCTGAGTTAGTATATACCAGGAGTACGTTTGCATACAATACACGGTTCGTTACGCGGCGCGATTGACGCGCGATCGACGCGATTTGTGTCTCTGTGTGACGCGCGCGACACTTTATCGCGTCATCTCTCCGGACCTAATTTGCTTCGTGCTTTATTCAGCACCTGTTTACTTACTATCTGGTTTCTTACGTTTATATTCATTTATACTCTAGTAAGAAGAATAATTCAGCAGAAAGTTCGCCTTAAATTTCTAAGATAATTATGATATCTATGACAGTATGATGAGATGAAAGTTTGGAAACAATCTCATTAATACATCATCCATCACACCGAATACACAAGGTAAATCATCATTTATTTTCTTAATCTCACATTGTGATCACCATACATATTAAAACAATCCAAATAATTATACCAACAGCCAAAACCTACATTGATTAATATCAGAGTATCGCGAAACAATAACGAGATTGCGCTGACGAAAAACAAGGGGAACAATCGACGAACATCGTATACGAATGCACTGAGATAAGTGAAACATGGCTACCGTACAAAAATAGCAGAGATAACACACGATCGCATCTGTAAACAATGGTAGTGGTATCCACGCTCTCATTAGCCAGCCTCGTCGAGTCGGCGCGGGAAATTGTGCAATTCCGCGGGAATACGTCGTATCGATACTCGATAGGCGATTTGTAATCGATCTTTTCTCGATCGTGCATCAATAGTGTTCGTTTTTTATTCTGTATAGTACTATTTGTTCGAGTGTTCTTCCTTCGATAGGATTGTTTTGTTACAGCCTATCAGGCGTCTGTCAAAAAGTTATGAGAGTGAGAATTTTCTTTCTTTAGTATTTGTTAGTGGATACAATATAGAGAGGTTCATAGGAAATCTGAAACTAGGTAGCTTTCCTTTCTAATTTTATGTTTTCCAAAAGGCGATGGAACAAGGAAAAGTTAAGACGACGTGATCCGAAATGCGGTAAAAATACACCTATTATGAACCTGGAATTACAGAAACAGAGACAGGTTCAGTTCTTCTTAGCATTCTCAGGCTGTAGACAAGGCAGACTATTTATGATTACTTATGTTTTATTTATGCGAAATTAATTTTATTATTCATTAATTAATTGTGAATTTATTTTACATAATAAATAAATTAATGCTCGTTACTTATTTGATATGTGTTAATTATTTAATGTCAATTGAAATTTCAACTGCTCAAATTTTCATTAATTAACATCAATGATGATAAAAAAAAACAGTCAGTCGTAGGACTGCAGGTCAGAAGTGAAAACATATCTTCACAATGTATATGCATATACATACACACACACATATGTATATATATAATTAGGTTAAAAATAAAAAGTAGGTAATAATATATCTAAATGTATACATAGGGTACACTGGAAGTTCTGCGCTTCTGGCCGCTCATAAATGGTTGAATTTCGAATGTTATATTTTTTTAAATATAAGAAACTCGGCTCCGTCTTACGAATTTTCAGGTCACGTGTCCTGACGCGAGTTTAACATTTTTTACCCATCCCAAAAAGTGCACAACGCCGCTAAAGAAGTTTTCACTTCAAAAATAAAAATAAAGGTAGGTACTAATAAAGGAACGTTGGAACTAAGCCCTAAAATATACAACTTGAACATGTATCTCTAAATATTTAGGTGTTCGTACTCCGACCAAACCGTGAACGTTGAAACGACTTCTAATAAATTGTTCAACTAACATATTAATGGCTAAAACGCAATAAAAATCGAATAGAAAACGTGTAATAAACGTTACAAGCTAACTATAAATACATCTTAGGATACACTACGGATAAATCTTTAGGAGAGCGTACACCCCTTCTTTTGCATTAAAATACGACTTTATGACAATCTAATAGGTTTCGGAATTGCGTGGCTCATGGTTAGATACATTTTGTATAGGGACGTCAACAATATTTTAGGCAGAGCAATTAGAAGTGTCCTTTTAAATTTGTAGCCTTACCAGTTGAGGTATTTTTATACGAAAAGCTTAACCGCAGGACGAACGAATTTAAAAGAAAAATCAAAAGTTTTCAGGAAAAAGATAGACAGCAGATGTCTGCTCGATTCAGAGCTGCCTGACTGACTGGTAATGTTTCTGTTTGAAAGACCGCGGTTTTACATCATTATTTGTATGGTGTTGTATTTCCGCTGGTTACTAGAGTCACCATTAGAGTTGTTTACACGCGAATGATAACACTGGTTTAAAGTTTTCGGTGACCGCTAACTTTTTTTAGGTCGTATGCTTGTTTGCCAACTTAATTGTGTAAAAAGCTACAGCTGTGGACATTTTTTTTCTCTTCAAGGCTGTATGTATTGCTTATTGGGAAATCAACATATACCAACCCGAACCGGTTTCGCGCGGGTAGCAGAGACATCTTCAACAATCATCATCATATTTCAACCAATTTACGCAAAACCTTAAAAAATTATATACCTAAACCTTCCTCACGAATCGCTCTATCTATTGGTGAAAACCGCATGAGTATCTGTTTGGTAGTTTTTTAGTTTATCGCGAACAGACAGACGGACAGACAGATGGACAGACAGACGTGGCGGGGGACTTTGTTTTATAGTATGTAGCGATGAATTGGATTGTCCAAGGTTCTGCATTGACAGGTCGTTCGAAAATTTAAGGAACGGAAGGAGTTATTTACTGCGTAGGGCATTCATACATAGTACGGTTACCGGGAGACCAAATTAAATTCTCTTTGTAAAAATTCTTATACTTACTTATTCGGAATTTTTTTCATTCAAAAATATAACAAAATATATTTATACAATCTATTATTCGTTGACTGATGGTATCATTATAGTCAGCGTTGACCTGTCTTCGCTTACGAATCGAATTCGCGATCGCCGCCGCGATATGGCAATGACAATAAACGGACAGCGCGCGATATTCGCCCGAGATACACGATGTGTGGTCACTCTGGTCACCAATACTTTTTACTCGATGCCAGATTGTATTGTGTTATGAATAGGGGTATCAGATCATTTCTGATTTATAGATTTTTCTTTTTTAAACGATGTTCTTATATTATATTTTGGGTAAATATTTTGGTTATCGAAAATCAGAATTGTTATTTGGTATTGTTTGTATGATTCCCGCGTAGCGTCGCCAACTTTAATAAGTACCTATAATATTTGTTGGAATCGTCCACATAAATACAATTATTTAGCAGGTAAATTACTATAAATTAAGTAATATTTCTTGTTCTATTCCTATAACGGATAGTCGATTATTAATTAGTACGTTTAATTAAAAATCGATATGATTTTTCATTTGCTACTAGCTACTGCAATGGCTGTGAGGGACACCAGTATGTACTGGTTTCTTTTCATTTGCTTTTTTAGAGTACAGGAAACTATCTGATTCCACTCAACAAAAGATTTATTTAGTTGGGTTTTAAAGGTTTATTTGTTTTTTATTGTTAGGAAATTCGTCGTCATTTATATTTCAGTTAATTATTATAAATAAATTGTTCATCAATGAATAAAGCAATCCCGGAATAAACTATGGTTCATCCAGCAGGTAGTCTTGTCAATCCAAATAAATAAAGAAATAATCAATATCTATAAAAAATCAGTTTTAAATATTACTTTCATTTATTTATGAATATTAATAAAAATATTTTCCACTTTGGTAGCCCTAGTTACCAATATTTATTTCGGCATTCACCACTTTTTATGCAAGCTGTTTTACTTAAAATTGAATGGACATTGTGGATTAATGGCACATTATGCTGTTCAGTCCTGTAGTCTATTGGTCGAGGTGAATTTAAAACGCATTTTATTCTCGTTAGGACAGTCCACGGCTGCATTATGCGACTGTCGTTTAATATGCACACTGCCTTACATGGTGTTGTTTATCTCGTCCGCTTGGGCACTTACCTGAAAAGAAAACGGAAAGGTTAGTTTAACGTTCGGAAATATTTTTAACATACAAATGTATATAATGTTAGTTAGAAGTCTGATTTAGTTAAAGAGTTTTTTTTATAATGCTTTATCACCCCACTATTATCAACCGACCAATAGCGTTCTGTTAATACAATAACTAGTCATAATAATGTCTATTAACTCATTTTTATTAAATACTGAACTGGTTTATCTTTTATTATAGTTTGCCCTCTATTTTTAATAAAATAAATAAGAGTTTTTGAAGTGGCGAAATGTGGTATTTGAAACTTTTTAATCAATTAGTTCGCGGCCCGATAAATACACTGCTAAATGTTCACCGGTACTTATGAACCCCTGCAACACAAATATTGTCACTCACGTGTAGCCAACCCTATCCGCCTTGCTAGAAAGTTCTGGTGACTCTATTCACCAGCTGATGGACTATGGAGTTACTTCCCATATTGGGAAGCTCTTGCTTAAATCGGAAGTTGTCTCAGTTTAATATTCATTAAACAAAGTCCTTTTTAAATACACGTTTTGACCTACTAACAAAATTTTAAAGCTTCGACACACTAGTAATATATGTCACCGTTGACATGTCACATAATGCGGTGACATTAGGTGCGTTGCCGCGTTACCTCGTGCTCGAGGAAGTGAAAACAGATCTTTATCTGCACGCGATGAGCCCTGTGTACAGGGTTGCCAGATATCAAACTATTGCCGGGACATGTCTCGTTCAAGGTGTCCATTTGATTTAAAATTTATGGTTTTTCAAATAGTTTATTTAGATTGAAAAAAATCGTAGTAATGTGAATATAGCATTTCAACAAGTCCCTCAGCCTTATGTAAAGTTATTTTTAAACTTTTGCCACTTGTTTGTGAATTGAACTTCATTGTGGTAAATATTAACGCGATTAAGTCAAGAAATGTATGGACGTTTAATTTGCTTATTGTTATTGATTTTTATTCATTCCAGCCATAAAACTTCAAAAGTATGTATTTTAAAGCCCCCCTTTTAGACACGTCATAACCATATAATGTAAGTAAAACTTGAGCTAATATATTAAAAAGTTATCGGTTACCATGTAAGAAAGCTAACTTAGATGGCATTAGTCGCCCATAAGAAGTAGTTATATTTAACATGTTAAAATGCAACAAATGTGCTAAGGGCGATGGGGATAGTTCAGTCAAGGTAATATTATGTATACAGTATTCTATCTTCATACAAACGGTCGTAACGCGAGTCATACCTACGCGCCTCAAGTTCGGTATACACTCAGTACACAATCAGTCGCGAATGCGCCGCAGTGACGAACGAACGGTGTGATAATTTTGTAAGCAGTAAGCGTGCGATTTGTGTTTTTGATTGAAATAAGTACAAGTATTTACTTAATATGGCAATGGATTTTTATACTATTAAATTTAACAATAAAGCTTTTGGTACGTCTCAGTAGAAGCGTAAATATTTTTCAGTCTCAAATTTATAAGGATGTTTTTTTTTATTAAAAGTCTAATAAAAAACACAAGATGTATGTTAATGAACACTTCCTATTTCATTCACAACGAATTTAATTTTTTTACATAAAAAATATATGATACAATAAATATAATCACAAAAATAGAAAGAAACTCAAGTAGGTAGGTAAGTAGATGAATTTAAAATACTGTAGGCGTGCAGCCCTTTCGCATGTTTACGTACAGCGCAGCTGTAGGTAATTATTTCAAGGACAGCGCCGAGTCACAATACTGGATAGATAACATTACCGTGGTTCAGTTTTTCATAAATAAATGAAAACAAGTACAACCGCCGCGCGTACAACTAAATTTTAATTTTTCACATGGACTATATAAAATCTAGGATACTATCCTGGAAAACGCGGACTCTTGGTAACCTTACTAAAAGCATATCTGATATTATGTCTATAAAAGTCTGGTGTTTTTTGTCAACACACACTATTCGTGATATATTGGACTGTCTATGGGCTGTTTTAGGCTATATTAGGTCATAAGTACTTGTCAGAATCCAAGTTCTATAGGGGTATATTCATGTGGGCTTTTGAGACGTTACATATCCCAGGTTAAAGAGTCTATTTGTAATTATTTTTTAGGGTTCCGTTCCTCAAAAGGAAAAATGAACTCTTATAGCATCACTTTGTTGTCCGTCTGTCTGTTTGACAAGACCCTTTTTCTCAGGAACGCGTAGAGGATATCTCTGTCATCAAATAAATCTTATCAAAATATGAGTTTCAGAAGCTAATATGAGAATAGTTGTTAGTTATATAAGATTTAAAAAAATCACGATGTTCTAGACGTTTCTAGAAAAGTCTAGAGCAGGGGTCATCAAATGGCAGACCAGATTCAAACCGCCACGCCGACCTATTTTGTGCGGAACTTAGGTAGTAGGGAGATAGCTTAAAATTCATCTGTAAAAAAAGTAGAAACTGACCGCGACGGTCATATTATTTAAAAAAACCGGCCAAGTGCGAGTCGATTTATGCATGAAGGGTTCCGCACCATCGTACAAGATTTAACACTATGTACGTACTTTTTTATTATTTGTTGCTATAGCGGCAACAGAAATACACATTCTGTGAAAATTTCAACTGTCTACCTATTACGGATCATGAGATACAGCCCGCTGACAGACAGACACACGGACAGCGGAGGCTTAGTAATAGGGTCCCTTCGGGTACGGAACCCTAATAATGGACCCAAAATGAAATTAATTGGTGATCCTTGGTCTAGACTATAGTGAAAAAATTGTAAAAAAAAAAAAAAAATAATGCAGTTTGAGTGTGATTGTAATCAGACCCTATACATATATTATTTGTATATTAGAATACTTCTACTAGTACCATTACAAGTAAGATAGCGTGATATAACTAACAACTATTCGCATATTAGCATCTGAAACTCATTTCATAAGATTTCTTTGATGACAGGGATATATTAACTTTTGTATTGTCTATTTCATAAGAGTCAGCGGAAATATTGTTAAAGCCAAACTATACATGTGGATTAGTTTTTATGGATGACTAGGCGAGGGCGTTGCCGTAGTTTGATGATTTTAAGACGTAAAAAGTTTACCAAAGACAGATTTCCCTTATCTAATCGAAAGGCAAACTGTTAGGCATTAAAAACAAAAATATAGATCAATATTTTGTGTCATCCCGAAGGTGTTAATTAAAAGCACAGTTGAAGAGTCTCTGATGGTTTTAATGGTTGACATATAAAATTTTAAAATATTTTTCCTTCATGTAGCAGTTGAAATAAGTGACTTTTTTGGGAAACTAAGAATATGTCGCAAACAAGCACTTGTCAAATCATGATGATCAGCCGTCGTAGATACCTATAAAAACTTGCCACAACAGCTTATCGACCTGTGGCGACCCTGCTCACCAGAACATGGCAGCATTGCGCTAGCAGTACTATGAGCATGGTTTTCTGCTTTCTTCTGTGATTGGAGGAACTGCAGCCATCAAAGGGCTCGAATTGAATCAGATACCAGCTTTTTCCTTCTTCATTATTGTGCCCTCTCTTTCACACCTCGATTATTTCATTTTCACACATTCTATTTCCACATTATTTCTGGTTTCTTGTTTAGTACTGAGTTAAATTGTTTTATTCGGAAAGCTTTTCTTATGACTTGTCCCACTGAAAAAAGCCACTATCACTTTCTAGCAAGGTTATACGCATCGCGTGCGTTATCACGCTATCGCCAGATCGCCTCACAATCGCACGCGATTGTCAAACGCGTGTTATATCATGCGTGATGCGTGCCCGTGCGTGCGTGTCAACGCACCTTATTTTGGAGCTTTTTACATACTTTATGTTAATATGTGATGATCACAGTTAAGTTGTCACATTCTTTTGTGATAACAACAGTGTTGCCCCGGTTTTGAATAGGGTCAATTACCAGCAATAAGACAGTTCATTTGATTTAATCTTTGCTAAGTCCATTGCGTTTAGTGGACCCGTAGAGAGGAAAGAGATTTAAGAAAATTGTTATAGATAAGTCCAATAAGTCCATACGACGCTTGAAATGATTTTATTACTATTCTTTGTATTCTTAATAATCTGGACATGAAAGAAAAATGCTACAATTTAACATAATAGGTAAAGTGATCAGGTACCGATTAACATCTTCTCTTTTATCACAGCTCAGTAACCTTTACAAGTTAACGAGTAGTAAAGTTAAAGTAAAAGTAGTAAAAGTTAAGTAAAGTAGAAATATGTACTTGAAAAATTAAAAATAAATTACGTACAAAAATTAAAAAAATGACTTAGATGAAGTTGTCAACTGCGTGCCTCGGCAGCACTTGACCGATTTTGTTTCGCTCCAACTTTGTCGTCATCTTAATAATAATGGGACCATTAGGAATATTTAATTATTCCATGCATAAAAGGTTATTTCAATAATAATAATAATAACTCCACACATCTCACACACGGCCGTCTGATCCCAAACTGGCAGAGCCTGTACTATGGTAACCAGACTGCTGATAAACATACTTAAACATTTCTAAATACATACATATTATAGATAAATTACACCCAGACACAACAAATTATCGTGCTCATCACACAATTATTTATCCTGGGTGGGAATCGAAACCACGACTTCTCGTTTAACAGTCAGGGTCACTAACTACTAGACCAACAGGCCAGTCAAATGGGCTCGTGGCTAAGCGGTGACCGAGTAGGTTAGCACATTACAAAGTTAAGTAATACTAGTCAGGTCAGTCTAGGATGGGTGACCATTCTTAACACATTGAGACCCCTCCGTGCCTCGGAGAGTACGTTAAACCGTCGGTTCTGGGTGCTATACAAACATCTGGCGCTTTCGTTACGGGTAGTTGGAGCCGTAAAAAGTCCGACAACTTCGTCTAACTACAGAACTTCGATGTCGCCAAGTACTTAGGTTGTGGAGGTCTGATGGCAGTCACTTCACGTAAGATATCAAAGTTCGGCCGTATCGTAGTTAGACTAAAAGCCGACCCCAACTTAGTTGACTGGCCTGGTGGCCTAGTGGTTAGTGACCCTGACTGCTATGCCTTAGGCCGTGGGTTCGATTCCCACCCGAGTCTGGGTGTTCTTTGTGTCCGTTCTTTGTATGTTTGTAAAGTCCCCCGCGACACAAGAGTAATTCCTAATGCGGGTTGTCTTAAAAAAAAAAAAAAAAAAAATAAAATGCGAAAAGGCGCGGATGATGATGAAAATGTTATTTAAATGGAGAAAATGTCACACCTACAGGGTTAGATGATTTTCATGTAAAATGTCATGGTATACGGGTGTGAGGCTTCTCAATGTAGCTACTTAATTTATGAGTGAAGAGTGGGCATGTTGTGACGCAATATAGTAATATGCTAATTTGTGACAAAGTTGTTTATTATAAGCAGATAACAGGTAGTGGGTGCGCCCGGGCCCGCCTGGAAATAACGTGCCCCGGCTGATATGAATGCAGGCTTAATTAATGACCATCCTTATATTTTGTATACCAAAAGAAATTGTTGTGATAAAATTCCTTTTACTTCCTAGATAAAACTCCTGTCGGCTCGTGTTTGGTTAATTTTGTGATTGTTGCTAGAATAAAATAAAAATACAATTTGGGTCGTGTTTTTGTCTGCTTGCTGCTGTATGTACAAGAAAAAAGTTTGTAAATTTCAAATTTAGAATTAGAAAATAAAATTAATAGAACTTCAGTTTGATGGTTTTTGGTTCTATATTTGAATACTTGAATACATTTAGAAAATCTATTTTGATTTATGATTGACTTGTTTATTGTGTTCGTTTATGAAGACAGCTATTTGCTACCCGCTATCAGATGCAATTTGTTTTTAATTAAAAATTCTTTAAAAACTTAAGTCTCAAACACAGGTCTGATAGACCTTTTTCCAATTTTTTTCAATCAACCAGAATTGGATGAATTACATTGGAATGAAACGACCGAACACGAACAGTAATTTCTATATAATGTCAGAAATATTAATTATTTATGTACTTATATAAAAGGAATAGAAATGAAATACAAATACTGATATACTAATGAAAAATACTACTACTACTAATAAAAAACTAAAAAACACGCTTTTATAGAAAATTCAACTAAAAAAAATGATCGAATTATTGCATTGTCATCGGTCTTTGACACGTGTGCAAAATTTGAATGAAATCTGGCCGTTTAAAGCGGGTAAAAATCGCGCCCAAAGGAGTCGGTTACAAACATACAAGTGAAGCTAATATAAAGCGTGTAAAATATTTTTTTTAAGATACAATATTATATTATAGAGCTCCAGAAATATGTTAAAAAAGTCTTGATGTTTTTCTTAATCTCTGTTACACCTGTTCCGTCTGCAAAACCAAACAACTTCTACAGTTGTTACGTTTATTCGATTGTTTTACACTTAGTAGTTTTTTAGCATTAGGTAGGTAGGTAAGGTAAAATCGTTACAATGTTACTCAAGAATTTCATTCAATTTTCCGAAGTAAACTTACAAACTAACAGAACCTCGTAGTATCGAAAACAAGGACCCGATAGTCAAATCTATTAACTGAGCTTGGACACAGACTCAGACATGGACAATGCCTAGATCTGTATCTACTACCCACGCCAACTAGCCTTTGTGCTCACCCTCTGCGCTCTCCAAGATACTAAATATTCTGACTTCGGAGATACCCTGTTAGCATACACACAGACACGTTGTCTATGTGTGTGTAGTATTCTTTGAAATTTGTATTTTTGCTAGAGTGGTCTAAGTGCCTAACTGTTGGCGTCGAAGGGTCAACTCAGACAGAATGTATAAACGGTCGAGCATGTTCTCTGTCGCCACTCACATATATCGTAAAATACGCGCGTCTGCTCGAGCAATCGCGATAATTAGGCGGGTGCTTGAAGTTAGTGTATTAGGCCTGTGCGCAATTCAGAGAATATAGACGAATATTTGTTATCTTTTTTTAAAGAATATCTGATTGGAATTTGGCAGTTATGGCGCTATTAGCAGAAGAAGAAGGCGAGTATTCGTAAATGCTCGCGCAGTTGCGAAGATGCTCACGTAGTCGCGAGGAGCATTCCACTAGACTGGATTTTACTACTTGCATATGATATTCAGCTTTATTTTAATAGGATAAGGTTAATATTTTATTCACGTTTTAAAAGTGATCCAGCCTATCGAGTCGAATTTGATCCACTTTTATTTTTATTTATTTATTTTCAGAAAAATACATATTGTTTACAGATAATCCTTACACAATAGTATATAAGTACTTAGTAATATCTATAACAACTTTGGTAGGTAATAAAATAATGAGGTACATAGTGAAGCAATATAAGCGGCTGGGTTGCAAATATGTACTATAGCTAGGTAACAGTAATAGGAACCGTCAGTGTCTCGAGGTAACGCCCTGCTGCCTTTATAAACAGATATTCAGAGCATATGAATATGTCTGATCAAAAATCTAAATTTCGATTTCGATTTTAAGGTGAATAATTTACATTAACTATCTCGTTCATTTAATGGTTTAAGAAATTGCCGTGAAAATAACTCACACCATAGAGTCCTCTTAAATATTCCCGAAGGTGTGTAAAGCTTGCCAGTTCGCACTAGATCAGCGTTAGGACTAGGGCCTCAATTCTGGCATACTCTCCATGAGTTCAGTTGCCAGTAAAAACACAATAAGAACAGCATGGAGACGGAGACTGAGAGATGGTATTGGCAAACCTTGCACCTTGATTTTGAGTGTCTATGGGCCATCCTATCAGCTTGTCATCTAAGTATAAAAACTGTGATGAGTGCTATGCATATTTATTATAGGTATTTTATTCAAGTATGTGTTTCTTGGAGGCTCGAGAAGTTTCGAACCCAAATTAAGGGCCTGCCGCGTCACTCACTACCCAGACATATCAGGGGACACACTAGTCGGCCATCCTCGGACTATACACGTGACTAAAACCATATATTCTCACAAAAAACGTATCGGGAGTCCGTGTGCTTTTTTCAAAATACCACTAATACTATAAATGTGAAAGTTTGCATGGATAGATGGATGGATGGGTGGATGGAAGTTTGTTACTCTTTCACGCAAAAACCACGGAACCGATTGCTATGAAACTTGGTATGTAGATAGCTGGAAACCTGGATTAACGCATAGGCTACTTTTTATCCCAATATTCCCACGGGATCGAGACTTACGCGGGTGAAACCGCGGGGCGCTGCTAGTGCTATATAAATAAAACACCGATGATTAAAGCAATAAGTTAACCGCCATCCTCCAATATGTTTACTTCCCTGGTCGAGTTGTTCTTCTTACCATTGTATCGTTTAAACAGTTATGCCTATCAAGGTTCAAGTCTTAACGTTCAGTGTTATCCAACCAATACATACTAGTCTATTTTTACGTCAGTGATATTGAGTGCGCGATGAGGCCGAGTGGCTGATGCTAAAAGCCTTGTATCTAAGGCATCTGGAACAACACGTGTTTAAGATAAGCGCACGCGCGGTCTAGACGCGTATCTAGCATGGAGGCTGAGTGCTTTTGGTTCTAAATGATTTATTCGTTGGGGGAAATGAGATTTCATATAAATAACTACTTATTATGTTCAATGTTATTTCTACGATTTCAATAAAACATTCAGTGGGTTTGTTAGTAGGGTTGGACGTTGGGGAGGGAGAATTTAGGTTTTTATTCTCGATGCGAAAGCCTTTCGATTGGGTAAATATGCAGTTAAACAGTACTACATAATGGAATACTACAGTGATGTGTTTTTTGCTGATAAATACACTTGACAGAGCTTCATTGAGACTATTAATTAATAGCAGTTCTCGCGTGGCTTCGCTCGCGTGTACACATTTATATATTTTGCGTGGAACCGTAAGTCTTTTTTAAAAATAAAAGTAGTTTAAGTTACTCCTTATAACACCAGCTCCCGCGGAAATCTGTCCACCCGTTCCGGAGATTAGCCGGAACAAACAGGCAGACAGACAGACAAAAATTTCAAAAACTGATTTTTAGGTACAGGTGTCGTGCAAATAACTGTATGAGCTAAAAAAAAATATTATTTTGATATTACAAACATACACTTAATTTTTTTTTATTCGTATTGATGATTAGTTAGTGTTAGCCGATTTACATCAACTGGGTGTATGGTCGTTTAGAAGTTAGGCTGCAATAATAACAAAATATTGGCCATTCCTGTTTCGAGAGACAAGAGAAATTGCCGCTTCCTGGATCAGGAGAACCAAATCTTGCGCTTTTCCGTGGTTCAAATTCGAAAATTTATCTAGCCCAGATGTTGACTGTTTACCTGAATACATTACATTATTTATTTAGTCATCATTAAACATATAATTAGCAAAGAATCCAATTTCTAATCTAAAAATATGAAGCACGCTTATAACTGTGGAGTATCGTAAATTAAGACAGTGTAGATAGGTCGCATAAATCTGGTGTATCGGCCAATAGGCGATCGCAATCGCCACCCCCACCCGCTACCCCTAAGGGAGTAACCTCTCGTATCCTGCATACAGAGTGCAATCAAGAATATTTGGTTATATCTGAATAATGATTTATCTGTATTACCTAAGTTTATTCTTATAAGATTTTTTAATAGTAAGTAGGTACTTACCTACTGTCACTATTAAAAGTAATCCAATTATAAATGTGAAAGTTTCGATGGAGGGATAGATGGATGAATGTTTGTTTGTTACTCTTTCACGCAAAAACCACTGAACCGATTACAATGAAACTTGAGACCTGGATTAACGCATAGGCTACTTATTTTCCCGATATTCCCACGAGATCGGGACTTACGCGGGTGAAACCGCGGGGCACTGCTAGTTTTTAATATGTGTAGAACCCGTATAGTATGTTAATCTAAGTTTTTATTCTATGTATAACTGGGTTGGTTGTAGAGATTTCTCTTATTAGAGGTGTCCTGATGTTGGAGCGTAGAGGTCCCGGCGGCCAACAAAGTTTTAGTTTGATGACAGCCTTTTTGGAAACACAATAAGTCTTCAGAAACCCTCAGGTATTTTAAATTGTCCTCGAGTTTAAACGTAGCCTGATAGACTAAGTACCTTTTTAGTATTTGATCGTTTCACACTTTCTTATTGTGTACGTATAACGATTTGTAAATAGACTGCTATAAAGTATCAAAATCAAGTATGTACTTAGGTATTATCAGACTGTTTATCAGCTGCATAAAATAACAAATTGATTTCACAGCAGTTCATTTCAAGAAACATTGTCTCTATTAATATTATCTTACCAACAATATTCACGGACAATTCGCTATAACTTGTACGTATCGAGTATCTAAATCTGTGAATATGACAAAGCAACAAATTTCCACACTTCAATCTCTGTGCGCGTAGGCACAATCGCGAGCATCTACGAGCGTGGCCGAAGCGGCCCGACAGCGCCCGACGCGGCCCGAGCGCGCTCGACCTATCGCCGAGTGTGTCCTGCGATATCTGTCGGCCGTGGGTGGCCGATCTATCTGAAATGCCAAGTTGAAGGGAATGTGAATTTGACGGCCAAATAGCCGCCTTGATAAGTCGCCTCGAGAATATATATTTTAGACTAGCAATCGCAATGGAAAATTATAAAATTTAAACAAATTTCCTAAAGCCGATTGCCTCAATCCATAAATGGGATGACATGGATATAAGCCTGATACTATTTTCATTACTAAGTTATGGAATTAAAAGTATTATCGAACATTGGTTCATCTAAAATATCAATCTTCTGTTATTTGATGACAATTAAAACGAGCCGGTTTATCCGGTTTTAATCCCTAATAAATCCTAGTCGCCCTAATATGCTGTAGGTATATATAATTATATATCATCATACATACTGCATCATCAGCATTGTAGTTGTAGGCTGTCTACGTCGTCTTATAGAACTTTAAATATATTTTTACAACGCGACTTTTAGTAACGAAATACTATGGTTGATAGAAATTTGCAGAATATTGTCTAAATACCCCCGACTCAAAAATCTCATCAACGAATAGAAAAAGGCTGATGATCTTCAAACGGCTGAACAGATTTTCTTGAATCATAACTGAGAACAGTCTCGATCAAGTCAACTGTTATAAATTGAAATATAAATAAAAACTGTTCTATCGGCATCACATAAAATCAATAAATCTTTAAATGTGATCTTTAGTTCAAAAATGTTGTTATTTTTATCATAATCAGATACTTACTGAATTAATACCTCAATATACAAACCTAGATATATATATACAACCTACCTAATTTTAATACCTTTTTCCATTTGAAGGCTTTGTGCCTTCAATAAAAAAACCTGAACGTTTTTCTCAACATCGTAATCTCGCTAATCGGCACTCTTAAGCAAATACTTATCCCATTTACGTTTCCCATTAGCATTAAAATTTCGACTTATCTCGGTCAATAAAATGTGAACCGGTCTGATATAAAAATAATAATATAGAACAATAACGAACAGTAATTAGGCAATAAAACTTTTGAGGCAGATGTGAGCGATGAAGAAAACGTGACGTTCGATTTGTTTTTTGGGGCATCTACCTACAGTGAAATGTGTCCACGGATTAGCCGACACCGAAAACTAATGATAATGTTTTTTTTAAACTATCATATTATAGTAAGGTTAACTGTAAAAAATACGTTTTTCATTTACGACGAAACAAGGAGAGGTGTTATAGAACGTAACAAGTACCATAAAAAAATATATTTAAAAATAGTGTCCCACCGGCATCGGGTATTTCGGAGACAGAAACCTCCTCACTATGCGTGCCGTATCGAGGAGGACTGCCTTCTGCATTAGGCTCTTAATCCAGCTGCCTAACGTGAGCCTCTGAAGGTGTTGGTCGAGGTTCTTAGCAATTAACCCATGGGCCGAAATGATTATCGGCAAAACGATTGCTGAATCCACATCCCACATGTCGACAACCTCGTGGGCTATTATTCTATTAAAATGTCAAGGTTTGTTTGTGTGTGAGGTTTGTTCCTCCTTCGTGCTGAAACTGTTGGATTTCAGATCACACTTGGCGCACGATTAAAAATTAAACTGTCATAGATTTGGTGACGAATATAGTTGGAAGTAGGAATGTAGATTCGAGGAGTTTAAAATATAGCAAGTCCACTTTCCTCTATATCAAAGCGGGAGAAGAGAACAAAGCCGAGTCTGACCCGCGGACCGAAGGATTCCGTAAGCAAACAAACTTGTATGTAGATAGTACGTCCATCTCGGGATCCATTCTCGAAGACTTTTGCCTTTTTTTCGAAAGACTTAACTTTGCGGTTGCGATGTCCGACAAAGTCAACAATCCAACCGCAAAATATAAGTTTGTAATCACAAAACCAATTTTTTCATGTGACAAATTAACGACTTTCAGATTTTTTCCTTTACTTGTGCTGTCAGACCTTGTTTCTTACCAAATTTCATGATTCTAGGTCAATGAGAAGTACCCTATAGGTTTTGATTTACCTGCGAAATGTTCAAATTTGTTAAAATGTAAGAAGGCTTAAAGGCCGTATCTTTTCATTGCGTTGACTTAGAAGCTTGATTTTTTTACAGCTTCAAGAGACCGCTGACTTAAGTATTTGATGTCAATTTCAACATGATGTCTTCACGGGTTCTTGAGGAAAAGGGTCTTGACAGACACACAGCCAGACAGACAAATATAACAACAAATTAACCACTTTCGGATATTTTCCTTTCCTTGTGCTGAGAGACCTTGTTTCTTATCAAATTTCAGGATTCAAGGTTAATGGGAAGTACCCTATAGGTTTTGATTAACATACGAAATATTAAAATTTGGTCAAATATAAAGCATAAGTGGCCATATCTTATGACTGCGTTTACTTAGAAGCTTAATTTGTTTACAGCTTCAAGGGACCGTAGACTTATGTATCCTACTAATATTATAAACGTGAAAGTTTGTGAGGATGTATGGATGTTTGTTACTCTTTCACGCCAAAACTACCGAACCGATTGCGATGAAACGTTGGTATGTAGATAGCTGGAGACCTGGATTAATATATAGGCTACTATTATCCCGATATTCCCACGGGCTCGGGACTTATGCGGCTGAAACCGCTGGGCGCTGCTAGTTTGATGTTAATTTCAACTAGATGCGTCTACTAGACAGACAGACAGACGGACAACAAAGTGATCCTAAAAGGGTTCCTTTTTTCTTTTTGAGGAACGGAACCCCAAAAATAGACTAAAGGCCTTAAAATAGAGAAGTGTGTTTACCTAATACCTAATTCACTGAAAGAACTAATAAGAAAATTAATAGACCTTCAGATTAAACTGCCGCATCGTCTTCTACAGCGTGCACTTACCCCTAATATCTTTCTGATAAAAACAGATTCAGTTTTATATTTACCAAAGATAAGGGCACGGCTGCGAATCGATTAAGCCACTCTAATAAACGATATCTATCTGTCTGTTTGTCTGTGGTGTAAAAATAGATACTATTGAGATTTAATACGATGCAGTTTCGAGTAATAACAGAGAAGGGTTTTTATTGCAGCAAGTTTATGTATACACTACACCAGTGCATTCATTCCACGAGAAGATTCGCAGTAATTCTTTTTCTAAAATAAGACTTTTACTTTCCTTCGTATTTCCGTCAGTGAAAGTCACATGTTCCGGAGATTAACCAGAAAAAACAGATAAAAAAAAGAATTATTTTTATTATATTTACCGTGGAAACATTCGAATGCATTTAGTAAAATGCTGTTATTATGACTATCCTTCGTGTGACAATGACACTTAATTTTTTTTTGAACAGATAATATACTCGGATGTAGAGTACAAAAATTGTCTTAATCTATGTTAGTTTCATCTATTATACATATAGTGATATAGTGATATGACAGTAATAATATATTTTAATTTAAAATTGTAATAATGAAAAAAAAATAATGGATTGCAGTAGAATATGTATTTTTTAAATTATAACCAGGAAGTCATAAAGCCAGGAAGTCTACAAATACATTAATCTATCTATATATAAAAATTAATTGCTGTTCGTTAGTCTCGCTAAAACTCGAGAACGGCTGGACGGATTTGGCTAATTTTGGTCTTGAATTATTTGTGGAAGTCCAGAGAAGGTTTAAAAGGTGAATAAATATGAAAATGCTCGTAATTAAATAAATTGTAGGTGATACGAAGTTCACCGGTCATCTAGTACTAATATAATAAAGCTGCAGAGATTTTTGTTTGTAAGTTTGTTTGTCACTTCAAATCTCTGGAACTACCAGTTGGATTAAAAAAAATATTTTTGTATTGGATAGAATATTCATTGAAGAAGGTTATAGGCTATGTAACATCACGCTGTGAGTCTTAAGAGCTGAGCAGTAACCGTAAACGCGGGTACAGCTGCGGGGAACTGCTAGTATGTCTATAAATATGATAGCCAAGATTTTAATTTGCTGTCTGCAATTTTTATTTTTTATGGAATAGGAGGCAAACGAGTAGACGGGTCACCTGATGGTAGATGAGTACCGCCGCCCATGGGCACCTGCAACTCAAGAGTCACAAGTGCGTTGCCGGCTTTTAAGGTGAGGGTAGGGGAAGGGTGGAAGAGGGACAGAGGGGGGAGGGAAGGGTTCCGGGCCTCCGGTAACCTCACTCACTCGGAGAAAAGCAAATTGCTTCATTGCGGGTTTTCTGTGAGGCAGTGGTATCACACCGGTGGAGAACGCCCATACGTGCCGAAGCATGGCTCTCCCACGATATATTATACACGATATATAATATTGAGACATGAGGAAGATATTTATCATATTAATTACATTCCTTATCTAGCCATAAGTGGCACTTTATTTTGCAAGAACCAGGTACCTAATGTATATGACAGAATCGTCTGACAAAGATTGTTATGCAAATATTTAAGTTCTCTGTCGCTATTACAAACACATAAGCACATACTATACTGATAGTAAAAAAAATGGTGAAGCTGAATGAAATAAGTGATAGTTCAGAAAATCTTAATGGCGAACCAAAAAGTTCCACTGTCCAGTTCCTGGCTCCATCAGAAAATCAGCTCCAAGCATCAAGATGCCAAATTATAATATTGTCATTCGAACTACATATACATACAAAGTTTCATTGCGATACGACAATTAGAAGTAGGTTAAAATTTACTTTTAATATTTGTTTGCATAGTTAGTTCAACGTGAAGCTAAAAAAAGCGTGTTTAAAAGAAGAAGAAAGAAGAAGAAGAAGAAGAAAACAGAAGAAGGTCCATGGATATAATTATAACTGATAAGTTCTTGATAAATATTAACAAATTACAAAACTAAACACATACAAAATATACACCCAGACCAATGCAAATAAGACTCATGCTTATGAATATTGGAAGGACCCATTCCATTCCATTTCGTCATGTATTTTTTCTTTCATTGCCTTATTTTTTTATTTTTCTGACACACATGCAGCCCTTGACAAATTTCATTAAAAGAAAAAAAAAACAAATACTCAGTACAAAAAAAGATTTAAAACGAATAAGCCGCCAATATAAGTGATAATTTTTTTCTATCGGCGTCCTTATTTTCATATTATATAGCTTACGTATATTGTATACGTAGCTTACTATTATTCTGGTTAATAAGAAAGATTTCTATGCCTAACTTTTACGATCAAGTAGATATGAATTGATTATTCCAATCAACGTTGCTTGCATTTCCAGTTATAATTTGCATGATACATCTTATCATGCGATTATAACTGGAAATGTCATTACTTGTTAGAATAATATTATGTGACAGGTCAACGACCGGTGTTACCATTTCATTAAAATTAACAAATGTAATGAGTTAGCATAATAAATTATTCAGTACACAGTTCGAAATTTAAAATAATGTAAATTAGATCGACGAGCTGGTTTGCTTATTATCGTTTGTTTTTTTTATATATTCTACATTTAAACTTCTTTGCTATTTTTAGTAATGCTGTACCTAAATATTGCAATTTAGATTTTTAATTTTGAATGTCACTGATTTATTTCAATCTAATAAATATAAAACAAAATAATGAAATATGTAAATTGTAGATATTGACAAAACAATTTACATATGTAAATTGTAGAAATTACCAAATTTTGTATATTTTTTTAATAATTTAGTTTATGAATGATGTACCAAATTTTTTACAGTAACTTCGACAGTGGCATGGAGCTTTCCAAAGTACCATAATTATGATCTTAGACGCGCAACTGTTATTCCCGGTGTTGCAAGCGTGTTGCCTACGGTGATCTTAAAATCGGGCGCGCCTTAAGCTTGTTTACTTCTACTTACTATAATGTTAATACTAAATTGATATATCAGACATCCGTGTGTACATATATAACGTTCACGGCTCACCATTACGTGAACTGGACGCTTGTTAGCCTATATCATAACTGAAACAATGTTCATCTCGATTCTTTTTCAAGCATAATTTTATTCCATCTTCCCTCATTTACATCAGTTAAAATCAGTAAATCCAAGTACAATTTCTGAAGGCTGTAAGTCAATCAGGTTGACTGGCATCAATAGCAGGTTATCTTGGCGCCCAGTGGTGTCTATCGGTCTATACATCACGTTGGGCGGGCGGCGCTCTTATCACCCCGCCGCACGCCGCGTGAGTTTATTTTCAACACACGACCAACTTGTGTGCAAATATTAAGTGGGAGTTTTATGTGTGTGTGGTGTTTGTTGTTATTATAACGTTAGGGAACAATTTCAATCACAATAGTATGTAAAATGGGCTTTTCACGTACCTTATTTTCGTTTTGAGCGTGTCTGTACTTTGTCTATGGAAGATATAGGAAAGCTTCTAAAAAGTTTTATTGTTCTGAGTTCAAACACGCTGGCCATAGAGGTGATTGATCATACGTGAATTGTGTAATCACAAGAGATCGGCCGTGAATAATAGATAAAAAAGTATTTATTAAGTACCTTTTAATTTTGTACAATAATGAGTTCAATACAGTACAAAATGTACAATAAAATAATAAGTAATTAACGTTGCATTAATCGCAGTCACATAACGTGCCCTCCTGATTACCAAAGGGTACAGTGAAGAAGCGGCTAGGGGTAATATAGGTTACATTTTCTGTGGATACTTTCGTAGCGGTAAAAGTCGTCTGACGTAGATTTCCGTTCGCATGAATCCGGAACCTTGACCATGACCGTGAACAGTTTTTCGTTCTGGACCTAGTTGGCCGCCCCGTTAAAGCGTTAAGTATGGTCAGAACTCGTCTAGCAGTCGGTCTAGTTTACGTATATCGTCTCCAACTAATAAGCCTGATGACAGAGATAAAGAGGTTTCAGACGACCTGACTCCAGCATAATTATGTAATCCTTCGTTGTGCCATTAGCGGGGTAGTAGCTGAAGGTTTTCACACTCACAATCAAAAAGGATAGAGAGGTGGGACTGTTGCGTGAATATAAGTTTAAATAACATGTATGAATCTTTTGTAGTAATGTAACCGGTTTAGTAAACATTTGCTCTGCTGGGGTAGGACTATTTCTCTCTCTCTTTCTGGCACACCATCCCTGAATGACCAATCTGTGTAAATTTAAAGTGATTTCTGGATGTCAATGTCGTCACATAACATCATCATTCTTAATTCAAAATGAAAATAAATATACTGTTTATGGTCTGTTTTCGAATGTGACAGTCAAAGTAATCTAGGTCCCAGCCTGCTCAAAATCATCACACCTTCATCCTTTCCAAAACCATGAACAAAGCATGTTGACTTAACCTGGGGCATTAAAAGGCTGAAGTTTAAACGTTGTATAGTCTGTGGAATAAAACGGGACAAACGGGCGGGTGCTGCCGGCTGATAAGGCCGACTCGCATTGCCAGACTCTTTTTATAGATACATAGGATTTTAGAACTAAAATACTTGATAAATATATAGATTTATTGGGGAAATAAATCCTTGGATATTAGATTATGTGCTTTTAGGGTTTGTTTTATTGGATGTGTAGTGATTAAATAGGTATACGATTCGTTTTTTGAGACGTTTTTTGTCGTGCTCCCACGACCAGGGTATACAGTAGTGGTCAGTGATAACTGTGGAATGATACAAGATAATTTAAATTTAAAATTAAAGTATTTTAGACTATTATCATATAAAACATAAATTATATTAAGGTCTAATAATGTAGGAAATGTATTTGAACGTTTTTAGATATATAAATTGTTATATTAAGACTGTTTTGACCTGTGTGTATATGCAATGAGTTTCCGTACGTTTAGATTTAGATAGTTTTCTAATTTTTAGTTTGGTGTGTTTATTGTTCTTTTAAATTAAAAATCAAAAACAAACCAGAAGTTATACAACCGTCTACAGAAAAGTGAGGTAGTGTTACAGAATGATCTTAAATTATGTTCCTTAAGAAAGAAGCTGACATGAAGGTCGTTTTTTTATTTTACAATCACTTCTACACCTTGAAAACCACTTTTCGTTGCTTATAATTTTCTAACAGCCAATGACAACAAATAATTGCCTTAAAAAATAGAACCGATTTTAATAATACAGCAGCATTCCTTTTGTGATGTTTTTTTAGCTATTTGCGATTCGAGTGCTTTAGAGGAGATATGTTGTAAAATTATATTTTCATTTCTTGAAATATTTAAGAAAAACGGTACTGGCGTTTACTTCATTATTAATCTGTGGACGAACCTGTCGTGCCTCACATTGCGCGCGAAACTTGTTCGACCGAGAATTTATGATTCGAATAAAGCAGAGATGAAACGACATATATTTTTGTAAATTTTAGGCACTCTTAACAACAACTCCAACAACTATTTGGTATTTGAGAAGCTATTTTAACTCTGATCAAAAATATACAAATAGATTTTAGACTCCTAGGGGTTAGTGGTTATCAGAAGGTACGGACAGTTGTTATTACCTCGAAAACATTAAAGAAAAAAATTATTCTAAAATACAAACTGGAACTCACAGTCTTCAACTGAACCCTTCGACAAAATTCAGCCGTGATGTGTTATATCTATTATCCATATCTACAAATGTTATAATTAGATTCATTTGAAATTCCTGCCCACATCGTTACGGTGAGATACAGGATTGACATTTTCTCATAAGATAAGTAATTGATATGTATTTAAATCATACGCGAATTTTTGTTTTCACGACTGCCCTTATCTCTAAAAGCACTCACAGTTATCAGCCGAGCCGCAATCTCACATATTATGTGCCTATATCCTTTGTAAAGGTGCCTGCGGACGTACAGGTGATGTTTGGACGACTTTTAAACACGGCAAAACTGCTTTTTAGTACTCTATTATCTTCAATTCTACACGGATCAGTAGTTAGGGATAATATCACTCAAACGAATGCACCTGTTCTGAGAATGACGAAAAGTAGAAAATGGTTATCAACAACATTGCTTCCGTTTTTGTTTTCGCACCATCAATAATAGTTCTGGGTATTAAAAAAAAATATAATTTAAGTTAGTATAGTGACCTTTTTTAAATACCAATTTAAAAGGTACATACATAAACTGTTTATTGTATACCAATAAAAAAATAGATGCAAAATTTGTGACTATATAACCTCCCAGCAAAAAAAGTGTCATAACACAAAAACAGCTATTTCGAGGAGACACGACTTTTATACCTGTGAATTGAACAAAACAGCTCATTGAAAAAAGGAACTTTGTTACCTTTTTCACTGAGCTAATAACGATGTTCTTACAGCTGACCAATACAACATTTTCTATTCAATGCTATAAAAATGTCAAAACGTACCTAACATGTGATATGACACTTTTTTGTGATATGACACTTTTTTGTGATATGACACTTTTTTTGTGATATGACACTTTTTTTTACTGGGAGGCGATATGTATAATCTGGGAACAGAGTCGTTGTACAATTGGCAATGTTATATCGATTTGCGATCTCTTCCTCTCAACCATTCGATCGAAAATTCTTCTTCATTAGAAACATATCTTATCTACACATCAAAGGTTTCGGATGAAGTCCTGTCGCCTAATAATAGAACAATAGAAACAATGAATCATCTCTAGATATTATTTCATATCTAATAGCACAGAAATAGGTAAATGTTTAGACGCTTCTTTAAGTACAGATCATATATTAATTACTGACTAAGATGATGATATCCCTGAGTGCCTACGGAGGAGGAGACGTAATAAACTTTGTTAAGATGATGACTGTATGGCAACATTTCTTCTGTTGGCTTCTTCTCATTCTTCAGTTGGCGATTATTGTTTGCGAAGACTGGCAAAGTGTGTTTAATGAGTACTTAAACGTGTATTTGTATTTGTTATATACGTGTTCAATAAACTCCTTATTAATATAATTTATTTTAGGAAACTGTAAACAGGACCCAACACGGTTTGACACAATGACTGACTACATTTTTTTAAAATATGAAACATTTTGTTTTAAAGGTGGTACTTTTTTTTTGAAGTGAAAACTTCTTTAGCGGCGTTGTGCACTTTTTGGGATGGGTAAAAAATGTTAAACTCGCGCCAGGACACGTGACCTGATCGAAAATACTTAAGACGGAGCCGAGTTTCTTATATTAAAAAAAATATAACACCCGAAATTCAAACATTTATGAGCGGCCAGGAGCGCAGAACTACAGTGTATACATTTAGATATGTTATTACCTACTTTTTTATTTTTAACCTAATTATATATATACAGATGTGTGTGTGTGTATGTATATGCAAATACATTGTGAAGTTATGTTTTCACTTCTGACGTGCAGTCCTAAGACTGACTGTTTTTTTTTAATGTGAGATTAGGTAAGATAAACCTAGACTTATTATTATTAAGCCGTCCATTTCGGCCATATTGAAAGTCGCAAGTCTGTATTGTGTATATGAACACCGCACTACTCCATAATGGCGAAGTGATTCATTTGTCTCACAGCTATCCGAATGTTTTAAGTTTATCCGCAAGATAACAGCGGATGGGGGCACTAAATTAATGTCTGGCGTTAGCCGACTATCAAAATAGATAAAATATATGTCGCTATTAGGTTGTGGAATGCGGTAATTAACTTTGGTTTTACAATAGGAGTTTGTTTATCGGGAGATGAGAGTGAGTGATGTGTGTCTCTCATATTCATCAATGCTTCTTAGAGTGGTAGCGGCTTTAGCTTGTGTGTTATAAGAGTGTAATATGTGTAAATGAGTATTTCCGATTCGAATGCTTCTAAATTACGTTACTGGTAATTTGCGTGCGTTTTTCGATAGGTACAGTCTAAATGAGATTTAGTACCTCGGCGATAGAGCTTTCAGCTGCAACTTTAGATTCTCGTTCAGTGTAAATATTTAGAGCAAGAATATGTTGCGTTAATTTGGTTGCTTCTATGTGCGATTTGTATAATATTTACGAAAAAAAGAAAAAAATATATGTTTATCCTATTTATTATAGATATACGGTTTTACTCACGTGCATATTTCGAGGATGCCCGACTAGTTTCTGACCCGACGGGGACCCCTTATCAAGAGATAAGGCGACCTTCGTCGGTGTCAGTCTACTACACTTAATAAATATGAATACCACTTATGAATGTTTTATGCTGGTGTTTATCCTTCTTCTAGAGTCAATAGTACAAGCAAGTTCTAGGGTATGGCATAGGATGTGTGTGATTAGTGAGTGCTTATAAAAGCTTAGTTGCTTTCTAAGACCACCATAAAAGATACACATCGCCATAACAGAAACGCGAAGTACCTCTATAATCGACACTCGTGTTGTACGGAGCGAGCAGTTGAATAGTTCGGAACAATCTTATCTCACGTAGGAACATTTGCGCCGCACTCGCTAGACATTCGCGAGACATTAGACACACAAACTAGCATAACAGTTTAATTACAAGTGCATCTAAACCGTATTAGTTGCAATGGTGTAGGCGGGCAGCGGTACAAGGCATAAGCGAATAGCGATTAGCGGTTTGATCGAGAAGAGGTTCAATCAATCAATCAAGCGGCTGGCTTGACTTTAGCGATAGGATTGGTAAGGTACTAGCGATTTTATCCGAGCTGCGGCCAAGCTAAAAAATACAACATTATCTATGACAAAAATATTGTTAAATTACAGGGTTGTTCAGCAATTTCAAATGACACAACTAATCTAAAGTTGATCCTGAATGTGAAAAGCTCGCTACCGCTATCGCTTATCGCTTGTCGCTTGTACCGAATGCAGTTAAAATAACTTTTGGTGTTTCGTATTGGATCTTACGAAGTTGGTCGTATCTGAAACGTATCGTTGTCGATGTAGTGAGCGCTGGAAACGGCACAGTACAATGTACTGTAGAATCGTGTGCACCGCTCTCAGTATGAAAATTAGCTTACTTATACTATTTGTTAGGAATATAGCTATTACTTTTTAGGTTATTTTTCTATGCCACTAATGTGGCAAACAAGCATACGATTTATGAAGATTTTGGTCTAAAACCACCTTACGTAAGACTGCGGTTAGGCCGCAGTCTGAGTGTAGTGCGGTCGTTTTAGAGTGTAAGGTCACCTGAGGGAGAGTTGATAAGTGACGCAATAGTTAATAAGTGACACCACTGATCATCAGCGTACCGAGGGGAGGCAGGGGAGGGCCAGCTGCCCCCCCCCCCTGGATTTTGTCCAATACGTAGTATTAAGTCTATTAAAGTAATTTTGAGTCTAAATTTTTACTTGCCATCCCCTTGGACTGACAAACCTGTGCCAACAGATTAAATGTTTGCCCACCCAATAGCTGGAATACGCCCATGCCATTGGTTATGCATCAGGATAGCTGTGTGCTTGTTAGCTAAATTTGTTGTTTAAAATACAAAGCGGGACGCCGTCACCATAACCTATAGACGGATTAAGTTTATTTCAATAGTAGAGATTTATGCTAAAACGCGAGACGTAGACGTATTTGTGTTACCAATATGGCCATAAGTTTGTCTCTTACAAAAACAAAAAACCTTGAGCAGTTTTTTATGCGGCTTTGTATATTTTATCCCTACAAAAGAATATTTTTTAGACTTCCCGTCCCCGCAGTTTCTCCTGAGTTTATAATCACTGCTCCGCTCCTATTGGTCGTACCGTGATGTTGTATAGCCTATAGCCTTCCTCGATAAATGGGCTAACTAACACTAAAAGAATTTTTCAATTCGAACCAGTAGTTCCTGAGAATAGCGCGTTTAATCAAACAAACAAACTCTTCAGCTTTATAATATTAGTATAGATTTATTATATATTTTTTAGAACGTACTAGTAACGAGGGTTACACATGGCTAGTACTCTTGGTAACCCCTCCAGCTAAGTGAAATATTTATCATAAAATACTGCTAACCACAACTATTTTTCCCTTAAATCCTACTTTTGAATACCATTATTTAGAACAACATCATAACTTGTTCTCATTTCGCCGTGATTTATTTTGTACCTATACATGTACAAGTTATAAACAAATGTACACTACAAAAGTAATTATTTAACAATTAGTGTAAAAATATAGTTGCGTCGTTTGTATCCCACTGTAATTACGTAACATTTACCATTGTTTAAATACAGATTCACGTGTGACATTAGTGTATTAGAGCAGCAGGCAGTAGTAGGATATTAAGAGCTTGGTAATTTATCAATAATATTATTTCAATGATACCTGAATGGTTGGGAAACAGAAGTTAAATGGTTGATTGCAAGTAATCTACGTATAAATAAAGATTCTCAAATTGTAATACGAGTGTGTTTAGTTTCATGTTCAAACTAGAAACTAGAGCTTAAAGAAGGTTGGGCACGTTTATGCTTCAATTACAGCTGCCCAAATAGAAAGCCACTCAAAACTTCATAAAAAAAGACAGTTATTTAACAGTACAGAATTCAAAAGTGATATTACTGGTGTTGCTACAGCATAATCTTAATGGACACAAAGCAACACGGAAGCAAAACAACTCAGTATGTGAATCACTGTTTAAATCCTACAAATAATAATTCTGTGTACGGATCGAACTTACTCCACTGGACGTGGCTGCAGATGTCGAGGCGAACTTCAGTGACAATCGCGTTACTGCTATTTATGTAAAAAATGTTGTTTTCTAGACGTTTCTATCACGTTGTAGTGTTTGATAATGTAGTAGTCACTTACCTGGAAAGATAAAAAGCTAATTAATATTTAAGAAATGTAATCACTATTACAGTACATCTACGTGAAATGCTGATGGCGACGAGAACATTACCATCGGTCCTTTTCAACCCAAATCCAGGATTTCACTCCTAGGTAAAAACTGTAGAAGTTACTGATTAAAATTCGATCCATTTGATGTACAAAGTAACTCAACCAACCCCGAAGCACGTCATTCAAATAAAAACAGAGTCGAAAGCTCGGACTGCAGCCATTACGGGCGGGCAAAAAGCGAAAATTACTGATCAAAATCTTAACACAGCCCAATGTATCATAGCTGGAGTTTATCTCCAGCGCTGGGCTTATCCGGACACAATGTGGATGAAAAATGTTGAACAGCTTAGAGTGTAGTTTAAAATTTTATACGTCCGAGATCTGGTCTATCGCGATGCAGTGCACTTCCCTCCAAAACTTTTACTTTGTGCAAGCCAGTGATGGGAAAGAGCAGGATAGCCCGGGACTATCCCGCCCTTTTTTATTTGGTAAATCTGGGGAAAACAATTTCAAGGACATCGTAGCAATTATATTAATAAAACTATATTGTTACAAATATTTTTAAATTTACAAGTAATGCAGTTCGTTGGTATCAATGAACGGTTAATATTCAAGTCCATAGATGTGAAACGGGTTTGTTTAAATACTTCACTCTCGATATAAATTATATTTTTATTTCAAACTTGGCATTGTTCATAACTGTTTAGCCATTAAGATATTAAAACAATACACAACAAGTTAGCTTTGCTTCTTATAATAACTATTATGAATTAAGTAAGACTTTTTGATAACTTGATGAACTTTGATAAAGTAAAGAAGAAATCTCTTTTTTATTTAGTTCACAGACGCGGGAATCGTTAAAATAACATTCACAGCCCTATCGAGATACTACGGTCTGATATATTCGCGGGCGATACCAACTTGCGAACTCGGATGCTTTGGATTTCGCCGAATTGTTCCCAATTTTAAAGTAAATAGCGTACTTTGATAGATAATGTAACTAGGTAGGTGTTTAGATAGTTTCCCGTGATTATACTTAGTAGACATCACTATTTATTGTTCAACGTAGTTGGATTTTCTTTCCCGGAATGTAGTCTTGGAACTATTTCGATATCATCAATTTAGGAATATTGTTTTTTTTTTGCAAACAAGCTTGCTCGCCAAGTCTCGGCCTCGTGGTAAGTACGATACAACGACGTTAATCAAAATTACTCCTTCGTTTTTGTAGATTAAAAAGCACTGGTAACATCAACTATGGTGAGCATTCAGTAGTTTTAAGTAGATTTGAATGTAATTTTTCCCATCTAACTAAACCTGTATACGTGGGAGAGCCATGCTTCGGCACGTATGGGCCGGCTCGTCTCCGCTAGATACCACGGCCTCACAAAAAACCATTTCGCCGCGTGAGTTAGGTTACCGGAGGCCCTAACCCTACCTCTTCTCCTACTCCCAACTTAAAGGGCGGCAACGCACTTGTGACTCTCGAGTTACAGGTGCCCATGGGCGGCGGTAGTCATTCACCATCAGGTGACCCGTCTGCTCGTTTGCAGGCGGCAATATACCACAAAAAAAACCTATATAGGGTAAAGTTAGATGGGAATCTATTCTAAATTTATGATGTCAATACCATACTAGTTTTTAATGTGCACAATAGCACTAAAAGGTAATAACTTGACTTTATCCGATCATTAAACGGTTAAGTGCTTCTATTAAGTGCAAATACACATTGGAGGGTAATATTTCAAGATAGTACCTGCTATTAGATAAGATACAGAGAAGGGAGGGACTAATTTATTTTAATTTAAGGTTTTACTTACGTGTGTATTTCAAGGATACCCGACTGTTTCAGATCTGACTGGGACCCTTCATCAAGGAGTAAAGCGACCTATTAGTGCATACTCATTCTACGACTAAGTTATGTTATATATACAGGGTGTAAATGACACTGTATCGAATCCTGAAATAGTGTATTCAGACCATAATTCTGAGTGGAAAATAACTGGAAATTTCTGCCGGAAAATTCATATTTTATTTTTCATTTTTTTGCTTAAAAGTGATATGACAATGAGTAAACAGATCATTTTACAGAAAAATAAATCAGTAAATACCCCATACGGCCAAAAACTGCAACGTAAAACATTTACGCAATCAGCTGCTTCGACGGCGCCGTGCACTGAAGGTCATTCACCGTACCGCAGAGTACGCGTGTTGCGTAGTTCAAAATCAAACTATTGACTGTAAATCCTTAATCTCGCATTTTTATGATGAACTGACTTTTGCATTTTGATAGGTATCCACAGAAATCTGTATATATATAAAAACCTACCACTTCACCGCTAACCCCGGTGAGGTGATGACCTCTCTGGGTTAAAACGCGATAAAAAAAAGCCTACCTTATAATATAATAGTTTGCTTTCTTGAGTTCGGGTGTCATTCTTGGCTGTTAACATTTTATGGTTATGATAAACTCTTCAATCATCGTTTTACAATAAAAAGCCTTGATTCTTGAATAATTCCTCTACAAAATATCGAGACAAATAAAAACAATTGAGGCTATTACTAGAACAATAATAAAGTCATAGATATAATTTACAACTAGTGAACAAACAAGCGATATTTGTACAAATGTATCATTTTAATGGACATTGTCTACTATTAATATCTAGATATGATCTAAATCACACTATCTGACTGTTTTGAACGGTTGCTGAATTATGAGTCTGGCTGAATAATCCCAATGTCTGAGATATGGTTCTTATTTTTTGGAATAATAAATTACACAACTATGTGTATACAAATCTAACAGGAAAATACGATTAAAACTAGTCAAACGGAAAAATCGCTTGGAAAACGCCAGTATAGCGTGGCCCCTGACACCGATGCTCGCTTCGGCTTCACCCCTTGACTAACTTAACTATTGTTTTGTGTACAATCAGAATCAGAATAAGAATCATATTTATTTGCAAAAATACTGTGACAAATGGTGTTACAATAACTATTAAAAAAAACCGACTTAAAAAAATCTATTCCATAAAAGACTTACTTATATGGTTTTCTCATGGATGCCATTGTCAGAACTAAGCCAAATTGAAATGGGACCACACGGGAATCACCAGCTTTCAAATAAAAAAAGAATCATCAAAATCGGTTCACTCAGTCGAAAGTTCTGAGGTAACAAACATTTAAAAAAAATACATTCGAATTGAGAACCTCCTCCTTTTTTAAAGTCGGTTAATAAAAAATATTCAAGATACAAGTATTTTGACCAGAACAGTGGCATGCAATAATCCCACTATCCCACTAATATTATAAATGTGAAAATTTGGATGGATGGATAGATGGAATGATGGATGGATGGATGTTTGTTACTCTTTCACGCCAAAACTACTGAACCGATTACGATGAAACTTGGTATGTAGATAGATGGAGACCTGGATTAACATATAGGCTTTTTATCCCGATATTCCCACGGGATCGGGACTTACGCGGGTGAAACCGCAGGGCGCTGCTAGTATTAAATAAAATCAAAGAATTAATTATATCAAGCAGAGTAAACATTCATTATTGATCGATACAAATAATAAACAATAAACAGTACATCTATCTATCTGTTTAACCGTGGTCTTCTGTAGGGAAGAAAAGGCTCCAATCTGAGCAGAAATTTGTTGGGAATTCTTCCGTTTAGTAAGAACCACGTCTCCAAAAGCAGGTGACTATAGATTTCACCCTGTATACCTGTTTACATTTCTAGTTATTCTATGTATATACCAAGATTCTCGAATAGCGGACGAACTTTTTGAAGGAGCTCAACACAGCATCCTCACCGCATCATAGATAACAAAAATTTAACATAGTCCCGATCGCGAACAAATTTACGAGGCCCACCGTTTGGCCATTTTAGAAAGTTCGGCCACTCGGCACAATGGCGGAGGAAGTAACCTCTACTAACGGCGTCGTTACGCCCGCTAACGCCCGTTAACAGCCGTTAACGTACGTTATCAGCGATACAGGGCGGGCGGAAGATCACCTGAGGCTAACGCCCCGCCCGCCCTAATGCATCCGCACTTATTTATTCCCTTGTTACGAACCCAGATATGTTTCCTGAGATTTTTATCTACGGAACTCAGGGAGGGTCAGACGCGGTTCCGTTATATTGTTTTTCTGGATTTTAAATGTGTTGTAAAGGTTTATTGTGTGTTGTTCCGGAGGCTGTGAGGGTAAGCGTCTTTAATTAAATTTGATGAGAGCTACGTGTGAGAGGTGTAGGGCAAGAGCGGGGCAAAAGTAAGAATGCTTTTTATATTTAAAAATTAATTTTAATGTTAAACGAGGTATTATTGTTGGAGTTTAATTTTCATGTTTTTGGTGAACGGATGTGTATTTAAAAGACATTGATTCACCCCTGGTGTAGCAAACCTTTATATAATGCGGATCGCGTTCACAACGGACAGGCCACATACTTGTATGTTGCCTGAGTATTTATACTAACAAGAGATCCCAAAATTACTTGACCTATCATTGTATAGACTTTTGTATCATCATAGGTCAAAATATATGAGTGCATAGCTGTATGTACTTGTTTTTGCATTTTTTTTTAATTTTGTAGCAAATATTGTTCAAAAATTTTAGCATTCGTCACTTCTTCTCTGTATAAACTATAAGTGTGCGAAATTTCATACTCCTCCGTCCGCCCAATTTTCGTAAAAAGGGATCCAAAGTTTTCGCTTCACGTATTAATATATAGATATTATAAAGCTGAAGAGTTTGATTGGTTAAACGCGCTAATCTCAAGAACTACTGGTTTGAATTGAAAAATTATTATAGTGTTGGATAGAAAATTTATCGAAGAAGGCTATAGGCTATATAACACCACGCTACAACCAAATGGAGCGGAGCATGAATGAAAAATGTTGCAAAAACGGGGAAAATTTATAAACGCGGACGAAGTTGCGCGGGTCAGCTAGTGAAAATATATATAGAATTCAATCTGACATCTCGATATAATAATCTGACATCTCAATGCATTTTACAGTACAGTACACAGTGATAGGCATGGTCTTAAAACATCTTGTTCTAACAAGACTTGTTCTGCTCCGTTAGGCAGCTGTAATCGTAATCTATTACGATTACAGCTGCCTAACAGGCAGGACGTATAGCTTTTGCCACCTTAATGGTTTCAAAATGACAACAGTGTAAGATACTTTACAACCGATTTTATAGTACACCACAACATTCATAGTCCACGGGTCTAGTCTAATGGGCGGACCGTATGACTTTATGCCACCTTAGTGGTATCAAAAATAATTACTTGATGCATCGAGTAGTTTTTTTTTAAATACTGCTTAAAAAATTTCCTTAAATTAAAGCTAAGAACATCGATCAAGTAACCTTTCAAACAAAAGAAAACTATATCAAAATCGATATATTCGTTTAGGAGCTATGATGCTATAGACAGACACAGATACACAACCAAATAAATTAAATAACCGTGCAAGATTTTAGTCCGTATCTCAGCCATTAGCGGGACGTACCTGAGTCGATATATATTCAATTATAGTGGGCGGGCGGCGATCCTATCTGGGCGGGCGGGTGCACTACAGCCTTTTAATTTCGTGTAAAGTAAACCTTTGTGAGGCTTTCACAGTTCTATAACGTGGTATATTTCATGTAGTCGCTCAGAAAACTTGAAAAAGAGATAGATGAAAATTTACGTTACATTATTAATTATTAATATTATAAAATAAAGTCCCCCACCGTGTCTGTCTGTCTGTCTATTCGCGATAAACTCAAAAACTACTGAACGGATTTTTATTCGGTTATCGTCAATAGATAAAGCGATTCATGAGGAAGGTTTAGGTATATAATTAGTTAAGGTTTTGTGTAAATTGGTTGAAATATGATAATGATTGTTGAAGATGTCTCTGCTACCCGTGCGAAGCCGGGGGGGGCTGCTGGTTTATGTTATAAAGTGAAAAAGTTGATAGATTTTTTTGCTGGCAAAGAAGCCTAACCTACTTGGTATAAAAAGGTTACCTATACACGGTGTATGTGACAATGGAACACTTACTTAAACCACTGAAAGGGAATGACTCTAGCATGCAGTTACAATAATAATTTAAGAATAAAAACTATCCGTTTACAAGTTATGACCATTTGAATTTTCAGGTATTTTTATCTCCGTTTCTCATAAAAGCAGGTCGAATGTGTAAAGTGAAAGATTTTAAATCGGACATATTTTTTTATTTTGTATTTTTTCTTTCCGTTACTAAGAAAATCCATAAAACTGTCTTCGAAAACTTTTGAAGTTCGTTTTGTTGGATTTTCTCAACGCCTCACTATTAGAAGAAAAACCAGTGGTAAGTTAACAGTAATCGATTGTGTTCCACCTCCTCCAACAGTACACTGCCAAGAAAGGAAGGGTGATCAAGGTTTTTAATAGAAACGCAATTATGTTTAGACTTTTTTTTTAAATCTTAACCCAAGAGAGACTCTATTTGCATAGAAGGTTTTTTTATAAACTCGACGCCAGTAAATACGTTATGATGATCAAACTTTTTAGTTTAGTGATTATATTGATTTAATTTTAAGGTTACACACAGTCTCATCCCAAACTAGGTAGAGCCTGTACTAAATTTGATAGTTGATAAACATACTTATATATATAGGAGGTTCTTAATTCGACTGTATGTTTTTTTTTATGTTTGTTACCTCAGAACTTTCAAATGAGTGAACCGATTTTGATGATTCTTTTTTTATTTGAAAGCGTCATCAAAATTCGTCCAGTTCTGACAATGGCATCCATGAGAAAACCATATATAAGTCTTTTATGGAATAGTTTTTTTTGTTGAAGTCGGTTTTTTTTTGAAAGAATTATATATTACTAAATAGATACATTAACTAGACTGCTGATAAACATACTTATATATTACTAAATACATACATGTTATAGATAAGTTACAGCCATGCATCCTTGTTGGGTTACTTAGCTGAAGAAAGTGCGTTAAGGACGTACTTTATCACAGATTCGGTCTTGCTTTTGCTGAAACAATGGGTTTCCAAAACCAACACCAAGCAAGCGCTTATGTTTTTTATTGTCCGCTCCTGTTCTTTTCCAGAGAAAGATAACAGGCCCCACACTGTGAGACACCTGACAATGTGAATACCTCTCACGTATGTCCTTACATTATAAAATATATAAGTAAATTAGAGTTCAAACAAATAATACAACAAGGCGACTTACTGATACATCCAATAAAAAACGAAGTTAACCCATCAAATTAGAAAGAGTACACGCCGATCACAGATAGTGCTAAAAGCGCGTGGTTCCACACTTACCCTAATTAACATCAAGTGTTGATTACAAAATGCCTATGTAAATGACTGATAGTGAACTAAATGGATTCTTTGACAGTCATCTTACTTGATAATTAGCATATTATAGCAAGCAACCTAACTAAAGGCAATTTGTGACTCACTTTGTTAAATATGTATGGTAGGAGCCGAGGTTAAAATGAAATTTTATTTAAAGGTTATCTGTCAGTAAGCAAGTTTTACTTTTATAACTAAAGATGTACTCTGAGATTAAAAGATTTATTGTGAAAAAGACAGATTTACTACCAGAGAAAAAGATTTACTCTTTGATTAATAAAAAAATTGCTAGAAAGAAATTTACTGCAAAAAAGGAACGATTTAAAAATTTCAAAAGTAAAATTTACAGAAATATAGAAGATTTCCCTCTTGGAGAATAGGTCTGATTGGCTAGCAAACAAAATAAAAAAAGTAATTCAAATTCAGAAGCTGATATATGCGAATTGTAGTAATTAATCCATAATTATGACAAAATAAGACAAAATATAAGAGTGGTGCTACACAATACAATCTCCGACAAATGGATCAACGATCGCAGACAAAATAACTTTTTCTGGAACCACGCCTTCTTTTCGACAAGCAGATAACTTCTGCAACGTTCTCAATGACTTTCTGTAGATGTTATAACCGTATCCGCGGCTGAGGCAATAAAGCCATCTGATCCCGACTCCGACACATCACTTCACCGTTGGCCTCGATGAAGTGATGACCCGTATGAGTTACCACACGAAAAAAAGTGTTTTTTTTTCATTATTGTTTGTTTTGCTTATTATTAAATAATATTGTAAAATCAAACTACAAGTATTCATAATTGGTAAGCTTCTCAGGTATGTGACAAAAAAAATGCGCGTAGGTGTACGAATATTTCAATTCCATGATAAAGAACCTGTCTATTCTATATTAACACATAAATGAACACAATTTATTTTTAACGAGTTGATTTAATTCTAAGTTAAAGTTTGTCTTTATTCGAAGTCGCTTCTTGTTCGTGACTTTACCATCGAAGAGACGATTACAAAAACTAATTTATTTTTTAATACGCTTTATAAGATATTCAAAATATTTGGAGAGCATAAACGAATCGGCTTTTAATATTTTATGGCTTAATTTAAAACGCGGTATAGTTAATTGGGGCTTTCGTTTTTATTTATATGTTAATTAAATACGTATTGTGTTTTATGTGGAGAAGAGCACAACCATTTTTTGTACATTTGCATATTAAGCATGTTAGGCCGGAAATATTCTGTGCAAAAATAAATCAATAAAAAAACAGTCAGTCGTAGGACTGCACGTCAGAAGTGAAAACATAACTTCACAATGTATTTGCATACACACACACACACACACATCTGTATGTATATAATTAGGTTAAAAATAAAAAGTACGGGAAGTTTTGAGCTCCTGGCCGCTCATAAATGTTTGAATTTCGAATGTTATATTTTTTTAAATATAAGAAACTCTGCTCCGTCTTACGAATTTTCGATCAGGTCACGTGTCCTGACGCGAGTTTAACATTTTTTACCCATCCCAAAAAGTACACAACGCCGCTAAAGAAGTTTTCACTTCAAAAAATCCCGGGTTGAATTTGAATAAGGTTGGAAACAGTCTATGAAACAGTCACGATTTTTATTAATATTGTCAAGTGTCAAATTATCGATTTTCAGAACAGTTTTGTTTTTAAATTTGATTTAACTTCGAACAAAGCATCTTAATATTAATACACCAAGGAATATTTACATAACATTGTTGGTTCTTTAAAATGCGATCAGTATATGTACATTATGTACTAATTTTCGGAGTAGTAAAATTTTATTGTTTTCTTATCAACGCAATGCAGACCAAATTCATTTTTATAGCAGACCTTTTCTGAGTCGTCCACGACTTGTTTTACTTGCTGTACCTTGTGTGAACTCGTAAATATCTGCTGACGGACCACCCGTGGTGAAAACGATGGTTTGTATCGAGAATGACCTGCATTTTTATTGTTTAACTTTATACGTATATATAGTATTATTAAAATATATTCGAAATTACAACTTATGACTTCAGTACCAAATGTACTTTTTTTATTTTTATTTTTAGACTGTCTTCCGAATTTTAAAACAAAATTTGCCTGACTAGGGAGTTTTGTTTCTACGCGCACGTCTGACAAGCCAACAATTATTCAAATATCTTATTTTTTAACAAAAGGTACAAACAAGCCAACAGATCAATCTCTTTCATATTAGAAACTGAATATGTGTACAAATACATACTCGTACTTATAATCCCACTAATATTATAAATGTGAAAGTTTGGATGGATGGATTGATGGATGTTTGTTACTTTTTCACGCAAAAACCACTGAACCGATTGCGATGAAACTTGGTATGTAGATAGCTGGAGACCTGGATTAACGCATAGGCTATTTTTATCCCGATATTTCCACGGGATCGGGACTAACGCGGGTGAAACCGCGGGGCGCTGCTGGTATAAAATAAATGACTACTTGAGCAGAAGATTTCTCTAAAACTTGAACAATTAGAGGTTATTAAACTATTTAAATATGTATCTAAGCTATTACCTAAGTCTATGCTTTTATCTAAATACATTTATAAAAATCGTTGGCTGATAAGTAACGAGTATATTTTTAATGTTATTACTTTTAAATGTAATGAAAATTTAACGTACAGGTGGGATCTAACTTACTATGAAGAATGTGACTAGCTATTATGTATTATATATGAAATTAACACGATCGCCTAATAAGTATTTCATATTTTTGAATTGCCTGACCGTGAACCTGAACCGAAAGGTCCGTCAACGTAACATAATTGAAGCATGTCTTCAGCCCACTGAGGCGGCCAACCCAACACTTGGCTAAATATTTTACTCTCTTTTTTCAGTCAGTTGTTAAAATACCAAATATATAAATATTGTTTTTGCTATATTTATTGCTTTTCCTTGTTCGATAATATACAAACATAAATATTGTCACGCTTTATTCCCAACCGGGATAGGCAGAGACGATAGAACCTTTCATACACGCTTGGTTACGGGTGCTGTTTACTTGGCCCTTTTCAGTATATTGACAACTAGCAGCACCCCGCGGTTTCACCTGCGTAAGTCCCGATCCCGTGGGAATACCGGGATAAAAAGTAGCCTATATGTTAATTCAGGTCTCCAGCTATCTACGTACCAAGTTTAATCGCAATCGGTTCAGTAGTTTTAGCGTGAAAGAGTAACAAACATCCATACATACATACATCCATACATCCTCACAAACTTTCGCGTTTATAATATTAGTAGGATATAATTATTTCAATTTAGTGTGTACCGATAAAATTGTTAATTAATAAACCAAATTTGCCATTTTATAATGCATCTACAAATGTTCATCTCTGGCATATAGGCCACAATGTACGATTTATCTTTTTAAATTTAAGGAAATTCTTTTCGCAGTCCTAAAGAGATCTTGTATGCATGTTTCAGAATGCTTTGGGTTCCTGTGTCCTTTAAAACCTATTCGTACTGATAGGACCAAAGGTCTGTTTACAAAAACCAATCTACCCTATATACACCTAAGGCCTGACCTTAAACCAATCGTCAAAAGCACCCATCATAAAACTGAAAGCTCTGAGGCTGTACCAGGGTTATCAGCGCGATAAAAACTCACAACTACCGCGGTGACGTGTGGCTTTGGTTGTACAAACGTCGTTACTGCGTTACTAAATAAATCGTTAACGCCGCGTGAGCTTAGCGCGAGATACGGCACGTAATATCACAGATATATGGATACTGGATGTGGTAACACTCAGGGAAATAAATTAAAATAAATCCAATTGGTTTGCTTAAATATGGTGTAGGTAAATGGTCCTAAGTGTAGTTAATAGTCTCACACATTTCGCAATAAATTCCGGGTCAGGTACGGTCGGGACGGGAAGGCAACGCGGCGTAAACGGTTGAAATGTACATTTCAATGTTACTTTAAACTCACCGTTTAACCAATTTGAGTATAGACTCTCGAACCTGTCTGGCTTTCTTTGAGCTTTCGTCCATTTCTGGTTGCAACTTGATGTTAAATTTTTTTGAATACTCTCTATTACAGTGTTAACGTCAGTTTCCGATAATTGAAAGTTGTTCAACAAATATTGTCTGAGGTGTGAAGTACTTTTCCCTCTTATTATTTGATCACAAAGATCGCGTCGAACACAAACGAATTCACTCATTGTTAGATAATATATGTTTTTTGTCTGTGAAGTGATATTGAAAAGAAGTATCTGAACACTTTGATGAATAGTATGCTGAAAACACGGGTAAATAAAGGACCAATATTTTGGTGCCTTGTGCAAAAACCATGGGACAATTGATTATGATAGTTCTCATCTAAATATTGTAATCAGTACTGATTGTAATAAATTACCGCAACAGATAAATATAACTTCCGCAGCAATATAGTTTATCATACTTGTGGTTAAGGTGATCACCACTAACAAAAGTGCCAAGGCAAGATTCTTGTAGTCTATTTATTTGTTAATGTATGCTTCTATCATAGAAGTGAAAAAAAAAACAAGACAGATATCAAAATATAATAATTAAATATAATATTTCATAGTAAAAAAGAAGAACCGTAATTGTCGGGATTTTTTTTCCCCCGATTGACATATTGCTTCTAAATCACCACTGGCGCAAAAAACGGGCAAGTTTTTTTTTATCCTCATATTACTGAATAGGTAAGGTCTCTAATAGAGTGATTAACTTGACACTGGCAGCCTTCCACAACAAGGAAGACTCTAATTGAAATAAACAAAATCGAAATTTTCTTTACTTCACTAAAAAATAAATAAATAAATAAAACAATTATTTTTATTACAAAAACTGAACGTGGTTGCAAAGTGTACATTTTAAGCTATCTAATGATGTATAACACTAAAATGCTTCCTTAGAAAACTTCCGAATAGTTTTGTGTTGAACTTCCTTAACGGTAATTTAATTGGCATGAAAATATTTATGCCCAATGTTTGAGGTTCACTTAATAAACGTAAAACTAAGTCATTTATTTTTTTTTGTAATTAATTCGCAAGTTCCATCCTTTGAGAATATAAAACTATAAAAGGATCTATGACGACTTTCGTCAAAACCATTTTTGAGATGGTAAGTACTGTTTGGTCCCATAGTGCGGCGCCTCGCGCGCTGTTCTTGAGAAAATACTAATAGTGTTTTATTTTAATGCCTGCCTTTGAAGTCTTTAGTACGCGGGGATATATGTCGCGTGTGAAAAGGATGAAAAAAAACGTTTTTATATTAACTTGTAGTTTAAATAAAAGTAAACTGTACAAACACAAATATTTTATTGTTTTATCTAAGGTTTTATAGTATTAACAAGAGGCAGTTCGCAATCCGGTGAAATTGCATCAAAAAGAGGTAATTGAAAAGCGTGATACAACTGATGATATTCATAGACACATCGATATGTCATTGTTTAACAAATTTTTTTTTATGGAATAAGGGGTTAGACGAGCAGACGGGTCATCTGCAACTCAAGAGTCACAAGTGCATTGCCAGCCTTTAAGGGGACGTAGGGGAAGGGGGAAACGGAGTAGAGGAGGGGAGAGGGAAAGTGAGAAGGATTACGGCCTCCGGTAACCTCACTCACTCGGCGAAAAGCAATACAAACATTGGTTCACTGCCGGTTTTCTGTGAGGTAATCACTCCGTGGTAATCACTCCGGTCGAGCCGGCCCATATGTGCCGAAGCATGGCTCTCCCACGAACATGTTGCATTAAATAGTTTACTTCCTTTTGATGGTTACTTTAGAATAGTAAATAAAATTTATTTTACAAGAAGACAAGAAGGAGCAAAGAAATTTATATAAATATCTATTAACACAACCTTCATCTATTAATGTTGATAAGGTTAAGTTTGTTTTTATTAAATACATTACATAATGAAGTTATTATATAGTTATGTAGTTTCACAAAAAAATAAATGCAAAAAAATTTACTCAACGCCCTTTCCAGATCCACTCTACATCCGTGTTCAACCTAAAACAGTCTCAGTTTACCAAACAAACTAAAACTCGGAATTATTAGTGTTTTTCGTATTGTAGATTGTCTAACGGGGTGTGCCTTGTTAAATAACGATACTGTACCTTGTGCACAACGAGAGTAACAAGAAATGTGATGTATATTATTGATTCAATGTATCTATGTAAGTTAAGCTACAGTATACATAACTAAATTTTGGTGGTCCGTTTCTTAAAAGGAAAAAAAGGGACAATTACAGGGTCACTTCGTTGTCAGTTTGTATGTCTGTCTGTCTGTATAGACCCTTTTTCGCAGGAACGGTGGTGGTGGTGGTATCAAGTTGAATTTAACATAAAATATTTATCTAGCATTACCTTGAAGCTGTAAAAAATTAAGCTTCTAAGTCAACGCAATCAAAATATGTAGCTATTTAAGCCATATATTTAAACATTTCGCAGGTAAATTAACACCTAAAGGGTATTTCCCATGGACCTAGAATCATGAAATTGGCAACAAGCAAGGTCTGACAGCATAATTTTTCAATTTTTATTATAGGATAGTAAACTCACATATTTTTTTTTGTTGTATAAGGAAGACATATTGAATACATAAAGGATGTGCCGATTGTCTTTAAAAGTTGATTTGTATTGTAACATTGTACGCATAATGTCGGTGAGTTAGGGTACACCAAATTTGGGTCGAATTGGATTCGCTTCCTGAGGGCTCTACTTACAGAAGGCCACGTTTTAGTGAGTCGGGTCGAAATAGCTAAGTGACGTGTGGGCAGGATAGCACGTCTAAATCTTGGGTTTGTAGCCCACGTTGTATATGTTTTAGCAATTCCGTGTTTGAAAACACAACTGCCTACAAAGTTATTAATTTATAAAAAAATATATTATTATACATAGGTATAACCCTCTGCCTATTCTGCTAAGTTATGTTAATAAGCTAAGCAAATATAGGCAGAATAACACAGTTAACATAAGTACGTATTGAGAAAATCCCACTAATATTGTAAATGTGAAAGTTTGGATGGATGGATGGATGTTTGTTACTCTTTCACGCATAAACCACTCAACCGATTGCGATGAAACTTGGTATGTAGATAGCTGGAGACCTGGATTAACGCATAGGCTATATACTTTTTCCCGATCCTGATATTCCCACGGGATCGGGACTTACGTGGGTGAAACCGCGGGGCGTTGCTAGTAATATATAAATTATGAATTTTATTTTTACAAAGGGAATCCGATAGTAATTGTGTTATATGGACCGTAGATTGTAGAAATATCAATCTATCAACACGAAGAAGTGTATTTCTTAATGTACCGATATAGTTTTCTTATTTAACCGCTGCAACTTAGACATACAAAGTATTTTATATATAGCAGAGTGTGTATTGCATCTCAGTCTTATCTCTTATTGTTAATTCTAATGATATTTCTGGAAGGCACCCGCGAGTCTGTGATATTGTATGTCGTATTATTTGCACAGATAACGTGCATAATATCACGCTTGTACGTGCGTTATTGGGTGAGCACAGGAATGAGTTTCTATGGTTATTGTACTGTATCATTGTAGGGTAATATGGAATTAATTAGAAAAGATAATAAAGTTTAAATCAAGGAATGTTTTTCTAAAGTAAATTTTTAAATTTAAAAATAAATAAACGAGCATAGGTACAATTATTTTATTACACCGGGCCAAGCTATATGTTACACCGGGACAAGCTATATGTCACACCATGGCCATGCGTCGGCTATGACACGGGGCATGGCCACCGCATGGCTCATCCACGGCTAAGTATAACACCAACTTGTTTTAAAGAGTATTGTATCCGAAGAGGAAACAAATTTAACACCGATAATTTATAGCAATAGCCCAGCTGTGCTGAAGGTGTGGCACAGATACCTCGGATGGCTCAGATGAAGCGCAGCCGGTTTCGTGACATAAATTTAAAACAAAAGTATGCTTAAAATGTTGCAGTGTGACCCGAATGATCACGGCACGGTGTAACATAAATCATAACTTCATCGGTTTTTGGACGATTTAGCGAATTCACTATTAACTGTTAGTGCTAAGGGTAATACTACCCTATTATAATTATTTTCCCGATAAACCCTCTTATTTTCAGTACATTTAAGTACGATTTCAAAATTTCGTCGATTCTACTTAAGTCACTTAGGACTACAGTGCAAAATTGTAATTTATATATGCATGCAGTCTATGTTGAACTTTGTTTGAGGGACATTAAGTAGGCTTTAGCTTGACGTGTAAATAAGGTTTTGTTGCAATAGATAATATTGTTTCCCAATTGAGATGTGTGCTGAGATGTTTGCAATAAGTATTCGTAGTTCGATAGCTCATCAATATTTTGATTGTGTTTTTAATTCATTGTGAAAGTTCTATGAACCGATGTATTTGTTAACGTAACTTTTAATATTATAAATTCTTGTGGGAGTTTGTTTGTTATGCTTTAACCTCTCAACTTGTCAGAGGTACAGAAAAGGTGACATAGGGTATTGTGGTGTATGGGTTACTATTTACTGTGTACGGGTAATTGTGTGCTGGCGAGAAATAATATTCACCAATATTACAAATCACAAGTATCGGTAACGAGGCTCTAACAACGACTGCCTGGCTAAAATGCATCCCCACGTGTTCAGGGATGATTTACTTGTTAAAAGCATGAATAAAACTCGGAAGTATGCCAAAGAAAATATTGTTTTATTTAACAAAACAGCACTAGGGTGATGACCCTGAAATTAAATCGCTGTGTTAAGATTTTCCGCCGTTTAATGAAACGACAGAAAATCTTAACACCGCGATTTACTTTTTAGAATTTGGTACAGTGCCACCTATCGACCAGAATGTTAACTAAATGAACTAAACGTTACTTTAAACGCCACACGTTACGCAATTCTAAGAAATATGCATCAGCATTGCCCCTACAGTATCTTTCAACCAGAAAAAATACTGTTCCCAAGGGATAGTGAATTGATTAACAAAATATGACAATCTGACAAATGAAATCTGACATTACTGCGGGCTAAGTCGTGGGCAAAAGCCAGTTAAGGTAATAAATACTACAACCCGTTATGATGTCTCAACGTGGCTAATCAGAGATGAGCGAGCAAGACGACTATAGAGGGTCTGTCATCAGATCTAGGTACTACCGGTAGAAGCGGTTTACCCGTTGTGTGCACGACCTACAAGTTTCCGGCAGGTTCTGGCTATCATATTTGGATATTACATCATGTTGGTCTAGTGGTTAGTGATCCTGATTACTGAGCCAGAGGTCGTGGGTTTGATACCCACCCAGGACAAATAATTGTATGATGAGCACGCTTACTTGTTCTTTATCAGGGTGTAATTTATTAATAGTATACATATAAGTATGGTTATCAGCAGTCTGGTTACCGTAGTACAGGTTCTGTCTAGTTTGGGATCACACGGCCGTGTGTGAGATGTCTCAAGTTATTGTTATTTGGAGGCGAGCGACCTACCACTCCTACTTTTCCGTCGATTTACCTCATGCGTTGATCGAGTGTGGGTGAAATTTCCGGCGACGCCGCAAAAAAAAAAAAAATTACAATCACATAAAGTATTGTTTAAATGTTGTCATTTAGATTATTTAAATCACTTTGACTGTAGCCACAATTTCGTTAGCTATTTTTTGTTAATTCTTTGTCAGACATTTATATTTTTTTCCTCCTGATAGTAAGCTATTACCGCTCCCTATAAACACTAGCATTCCTATGATATCCAAAATTTTTACCGACGAAGAAACGGAGGGGGTCCTCCAATGAACATATATATACTTTATCCCCCCCCTCCGGTAAGCTGGGTAGGCCCATGAGTCTAGGAGTTTAGTTAGACTAGCAAGTTTATTTTTAATATTGTTCGCTTTTTACTTCCTTTCTTCTTTAGTCGGTTTTTTTTAAGTTAAGGTAAATTTTTTTTTCATTCATTGATTTGGTGAGGTGTTCTCGATCTTTTAAATGTTCATATACTGTATGTAATGTGAGTAAAAATGATAATAAACATGACACGTTAGAAAACTTAAAACGGCTGGGGCGGGCAGATAGCGCGATACGCCTGGGCGCGCGCGATAACTGCCGCCCGCCCTGCGACGCAAGACACTGCATCTGTTAGACGCAGCCTTCCACAAGGACACCACACTTTAACACTTTGTGTGGACATTCCTGATTTTGTGTTGTCATATTTTGCTTTAAATTTTTTTGTGGGTCTTATTCTAAGTATTCCGTAGATAAAGTAACGTCCTAACTAATATTAGAATGCGAAAGTCAGTTTGTTTGTTTGTTGCGCTTTAACGTCTTAATTACTCAACGCGGGTGGTTGGGGCCAATGTTTGTACACAATACTGGTAGGTAATTGGTTACTAATGTTGGGTGTAATGTTTTGAAAAGCACTCAGTTTCAACAAAAAGATAAATAGAAAGTTATTTTTGCTATCGGTGAATCATTTATTTACTACTAGCAGCACCCCGTGGTTTCACCCGCGTAAGTCCCGATCCCGTGGGAATATCGGAATCGGGACATAGCCTATGCGTTAATCCTGGTCTCCAGCTATCTACATACCAAGTTTCATCGCAATCGGTTCTGTGGTTTTATCATGAAAGAGTAACAAACATCCAACCACCCATCCATTCAAACTTTCACATTTATAATATTAGTGGGATTACTTTAACTTAAGATACAAAAACTAAAACAGAAACTTTGTAACGTAGTGTCGAAGTGTGGTATTAAATAGTAATCAATAACAATCCTCGAGAATTCTATGAAAATTATTTTGTTTAATTTAAATCCGGTGGGCAGTTCCAGAGGTTATATGATGACTAGCTGTTGCCCGCGACTTCGTTCGCGTGGAAATTTTGGTGAAATCTAATCCACGGGAACAGCCTATATGGTATTCCAGACTATAATCTATAGGGGTGGCAAATTTCATCCAGATCCGTTCAGCCGTTTTTGCGTGATAGAGTAACAAACATTCATCCATCCATTCATTCTCACAAACTTTCTCTTTCATAATGTTAGTAAGGTATAATAAGATGAAGATTTGTGTTTTTGAACACCATATCAACCAGTTTTTTTTTGTCTTACAAAAGTTAAAAAGATTAATTCTATATACAACTTAAACATTAAAACTAATAAAAAAAAGAAAAAGAAATGTATATGGGCTATTTACATGCATGCGTCATAAAATTCCTCCACATCGTCGCCTACTGGCAGTGTTCCCAGAAGGCTGGCAGCATTGCCACGTTGAATGGCGATGCTAATTCTCTGTGCAAGAAAAAGGCCCGCCTTCTGGTCACGAGAAGTGTCGATCAGTCGCTTAGCTAATTCTTTATAAACGGAACGAGCACTCGGACCCCATGACCCAAGCGTCTCGACCCCAAACGGCTCAAAAACATAGTTACCAACTAAATTATTGTATTTACGCCGTTTGAGGCTTTCTGCTGATGCAGCAGCAGCGCCAGCACAATCAGCTGTACTTTTTTTTAAATTATATTAGTATAGAATATTTAATTCACTGTTTTTTTTACCGCGGCTAACATTTTTTGATAATTTTGTTTTTTTATATATCTTGACAATAAATCATTTCGCAAAAGAGCAAACAAAATTATGCACATGTCCCCGTACTCCTGCCAGCATGTTGACCCTACAAGGGGGACGTGGGGCGTCCGAGCTTGGTACGGCGACCCGTTATCGCTCTCAAACACCCGCCGTATCGCCCAACATTGTATCTCTCGGGTTTTGTGCACTACTCTATGAATTTTGATAAAGATATGTCTCGCAACCTATGTGATATAACATCTAGTAACACTTTACTAGTCTGTAAAGAATTATTCATATACCGCGTAACGTCATGTCCGTTATAAGTTTTTAAAAACAAAATAGACGAGCACAAAGCCAGTCTGATATTAAACAAAATTATTAAAATATAGACAATACCTTTGTATACTTTGAAAATTATTGCAACGACTACAGTTTGCAGTATCTACCAAATCAGTCTAGGATTTCTGAACTTTTGTTGAACTGTCTTTTCATAGCAAAAACTAAGGGTACATTAATTTGAAAAAGTTCTCGAAGTGCATCCTGGGAAAATGACGCAGAAACGTCTCTTTTCTATCGCCAAACTTGGAGTGACCTATATTTTGGGGCGGTCTGTTTCTCCCAGTGTTGTTGTGAGCGTGTAGAGAACCAGCGGCATTCAAGGTCATCTACGCAATTAAGTACAAAGTAGCTAGAAAAGCAGTAAAAAGGGAATTAAACCGGCCAAGTGGAATGTTTTAAATTTGACATCAAATTTAAAACATTCTAATTTACCTTTGACGTCAAAAGCAATAACCCTACGGCTGCTATGGAGTGCAACGGCGCGATAAGGCGACACCCCGTACGGAGCCGAATCGCGATTCACACAGATAATGTACGGGCCGTAAACAGATTGGTTGAAAGAAATTGCTGTGGTACGCCAGTACTATTTTCGAAGTGTTAAATTTTGATGGCGTTAGTATTAAATTTATTTGAAACTCATAGTCAAAGTAAACCAAGTTTACATATGTGTAAAAAAAGCTTGAAATCCTATTGGGATTTTTTCACTATTTGGTTGCATTCGTGAACGAGTTTGTTTGGCCAGTGGCATAAGTAAGTGGTACTACTTAGGTTCTTCTAAGTATTAGGCAATTCGCAGTAGTTGCACGGATAATTGGAACATACCCGGTAGACGGCTCTACGCTCCCTTATACTTGGATAATCATTATAAGGTACATTTTATTGATTACCCGAGATTTCGATACATTTGGACCGTATCGTGGTCACGGGTGGACGTGTGTGATGATCAAACAAAAAGGTATCCTACCTTACAAATATTACCGTGCTTATGGCACTTGCAACCACATGCCTGAGAAAAAATGGATTACACTCTTGATCATCTATTTGTAAACCAAGAAGTCATGGCTGTAAACATTATGTTTATGCGTGCACATAATATTATACTTGCAATAATTTCACGATCGTAGAGGTTATTTGAATGTGGTTATTAATTTTATAACGTAAGTAGTGGACCGAGTTTACGAGGTGGAGTGCAAGAGCGTTCGGAAGTGGATATTAAATCGTTTTATTAATCGTCGCCGTCGCGTGTGGAGGGTTAAAGGAGAAGAGACGATTTTTTTGCAAATGTGATTTTGCAAATAGATTAATATCTGTATAGGTTAAATAACTAATGTGTCTAACTAAACAGTCTTACCACCGAGTCAATATTGTATAGGTTTTTATTTTTATTGGAATTTTGTATAACAAATTAAGGATAGAGAACCATTTCGCATCATTTACATAGTCAAAATATTTCATCGTCTGAAAGTATACAGTTACCAGTGCCAGGCGAGAACAATATGCAGATTCTGTCAAGAGACAGAAGAAACTGCAATGCATATTTGATGCTCTTGTCGCCCATTAATGCGGCACCGAAGTATTAACCTAGGGTTGCACATCATGCAACCGCAGGAAATACAAACAATCACTGCTGAAAGGATCTGGAAGTTTCTCGAAGCTATAAGTCTGAGCAGTGAACTGTAAAGCAAAAGTGCGCTACAAAAGACCAGAAATGGTCGAAGTAGCACTTGGCACTTAAAACAATAATAAAAATAATACCAGTGCCATTAAAGTTTACTAATCCTAATGAACGGGTTTTAAGGTTCTGGTGCCTAAGGTTCTGGTAATGTTACTGAACAGAAATTTATTTTCCATGTTAAAATACCATCGTTAACCGCTGTACCCCTTTGCTTGACATTAGAGAATGCCTGTGCTATTAAATCCATCTTTATTATATACATATAAGCAAGATGTTTAATAAATAAATGTAATTGTTGATAGTGTTATAAAACGTGGTCCTCTATTATAGTCTTAATTCTTAGGGTGGCCTTTCTATACATCGGACCTTCGAGATTATGTTTACATAGTAAGGCGACTAACTTCAAACATTTTAAAGCATTATTCTAGAAGCCTTCTATAACTTAGACCACACGCCAAGTATGGTGTGAAATATAGAGGAATGGAGCTCACGTTATCGGACGGGCGCACGCGGCGCTATCGAGCTCTGCTGATAACCACTAGATCTGTGTGCGTGATGTATGTGCTTCGCTGTACTTGGTAGTAGCCTGGAGTGTACAGATTTGTTGTACACGACCGGCATGTACCTTTACATCAGACATAAAGTGGTCACTCTTGCCTTTCTTGGTCCCGGAAGAAAATAATAAAGAAATCTTTGGGGGGCTACTGGCATAAAGTTGTGTTTGTGCATGTGTAAGTAACGTTGTTAGAACTTCAAGAGGAGCTTAAATGGTATTGTGGGTTTGTCATATCTGGTCTTACAACTCTTACAAGTATATGCACCGTAATTGCTTGGTTGGTGGTACAGGTTGTTGTGTGAAAGCGCCAAACGAGAATACACTGTTGATGATAAGCGGTTTTCGTGGCCTTTGGTCTCTATCAATAACAGGTTCCTCACTGTTGCCGAGGTTTTAGGAGGGATTCCTTTCTTGGTTGTACCTTCTTGTAGCCATAGTATGTTGTTACACGGTTCGATTGCAACATGAACAGTTCTCAGTCAGTCAACAGGTTCATTGCGCCGTGACTTCAACGAGGGCGCATTTAAAAAATACAACCTATGATAGGACCTCCTCTTTTTAAAAAATTGCACCTACATAACAATTCAGATAAAATTTTTTGAAGTGAAAACTTCTTTAGCGGCGTTGTGCACTTTTTGGGATGGGTAAAAAATTTTAAACTGCGTCAGGACACGTGACCTGATCGAAAATTCGTAAGACGGAGCCGAGTATGTTATATTTAAAAAAATATAACATTCGAATTTTAAACATGTATGAGCGGCCAGGAGCGTAGAACTTCCAGTGTAGGGTACACTGGAAGTATGTATACATTTAGATATATTATTACCTACTTTTTATTTTTAACCTAATTATATATATATAGAGATGTGTGTGTGTGTGTATGTATATGCAAATACATTGTGAAGTTATATTTTCACTTCTGACTTACGACTGACAGTTTTTTAACTTTGTTTTTTTTTTTCATTTTTTTTATGGTATAAGGGGCAAACGAGCAGAGCAGTCACCTGATGGTAAATAACTACTGCCGCCCATTGGCACTTGCAACTCAAGAGTCACAAGTGCGTTGCCGGCCTTTAAGGTGGGAGTAGGGGAAGGGTGGAAGAGGGAGAGAGGTGGGGAGGGAAGGGTTGGGGCCTCCAGTAACCTCATTCACTCAGCGAAAAGCGATGCAGGCATTGCTTCACTGCTGGTTTTCCGTGAGGCAAATGTCTACTAGGTACCCTTTGTCAACATTCCTCTCTCTCAACCTTCTACGAGTAGATACTCAAGGATCTTAAACTCCATACCTAACCTGCTCAAATCGGAAGCCACATCACAAGGCAGTTAACCCTACAAAGCTGTGACGTGTGAACAATTTGGCGATAGTATGTGCAGCCGAGCGGCCGTAGATACCACGTCTCATTAGGTAGCTTTAGCGTTTGACGGGTTAAATTAGGGAAGTGCATCGTAATAGATGTGGTGAACGTTCTATTCAAGGTTTAAGACAATAACTTAATTATCTTAGCCGTTGAGTCACTATTAAAGATGTATAGATGAATTTAAGTTTGAGTAAATCTTTCAAATCACGTTATCTGCTGCTGACTTGGAAATGGTCTGACCGATCTTTAGTCAGATGCGTTGTAGATCTATTTATTGGTCATAGTATTTTTTTTCTAGTTAGTAGATAGTTCATTCACATTAGAATCTTTAAATCGCGGTTATAGATATTATATTATTAATTGCTTTATATTCAATAGACAGTAGACAATATTTCGAACGACTATCAAATATTTGAGAACACACCGGAAGCAACGTATTTCAAACGTCAAAATTTAAATCTTTAGATATCAAACTACATTCTTTAAATTTAAAATCGAATGTAGTAATGTTTAGAAAAATAAATAATAATAACCAATAGAATCCAAGAGAGGGAATCAATGTGTGTTGCCAGTGATGTCATCACACACTCGGTTATAAAATATAGGCCTCATAAAAAAGAATCATAGTTGCCCATCGAGCTATAAAGATGGCTCTGCGAGGTTTTTGTCATCGAGACATTATTCTCAACGAGTTTTTTGTTGTTTGTCTGTTGAAGAATTAAAGACTATTCTAGTATTTAGAGAAAAACTACTCTTTCTGAGACTGACCTTTTAAAGTCGGTTAAAGGTAGTCATACAAACACGTATATGGCCATAAGGGCGTTCATTCACGACACAATAAACAGCTACCCACGATGCGACATTGTCGTGTCATTCCGCTAAATATCGCGCGCGTCCCGCGTGTAATCGCGGCGGAGGATCGCGCGACGCGCGGCCACCCCGCGTGGTGATATCGAGATAAAGGCCAAATTTACACCGATGCGAATGACGAGTACGAAGTATTATTGGTCAGTATGTTTTTAGTAACCAATAAACTTGATGAATGACAAAAATTGTTGTTTTCGTTTGTGAAGAAAGTTCAAGCATATAATCGATTATTATAGGATTTTATTGATCTCAAACAATTTCATAGGAATCGCAGAAGAACGAGACAAAAATCTTTGAGACTGTTTTATTCTTTCAATCTTTGTCTTTTGTAATTTATTCATCAGTTCCTCTTCCCTTTCTATTTTGATTGTATCATCTAATTAACGTAGATACTGTGAGTGAAAAATCCGTAAAAAAATTTCATACCTATAATCGTTCGGACAAAAATTGGGTCAGGACCGGGTCGGAGTATAAGTTGCCAATTGAAATTTTTAGTTCTGTCCCAACGTGTAATAGACCGTCACGTGTAAAAAGTCTCTTGCCTGGATTTTTTTAGTTTTTTCGCATAACTGTGTAACGTACATCCATTACAAACAAACTTTACAACCATCAACACTCTTATTTCAATCTTACAGCAACAAAATAAAGACCAATATCCTATGTTTATACGATTGTACGTCTGTCAGAAGGAAGATTTGTCTGTTCGCAGAAGTGAGGCCTTACCTCACGACCTCCGAAGATAACAACTCTGAATATAATATAGGATTTAACTTAACATGTTTGGGATTAAGTAATAAGTAAACTTTGTTTTATATCTTTGAAAGAAGACAGAAGGCGCCTTCGGGAAAATCCTTTTTTTTTACAAATGTTGCAAACAAGAGATCAGCACGTCTTATATGACGAAGTTACCGTAACATAAGATTATTGTAACACCAAGCGTAGATCCGCGGCAAAAGGTCACGGTGTCATGACTTCCGTTTTGGGCCCATATTTACAGGTACTAATAAAATGTATTGTCCTCGGGACTATCTTACAGTAAATACTAGCAATCCGTCCCGGCTTCGTACGGGTAGCAGAGACATCTTCAACAATAATCAACATATTTCAATCAATTTACACAAAACCTTAAAAAATTATACTAATTCATGAGGAAGGTTTAAGTGTCTAATTCATTAAGGTTTTGCGTAAAATGGCTGAAATATGACGATGATTGTTGAAGAAGTCAGAATAAACCAATATATGATGTTTTGCTACCCGTGTGAAGCCGGGGCGGGTTGCTAGTATCATAATAAATAATACATACCGTCAACTAACCTCAAATTCTACAAACGTACTCAAAGTAATATGTAAAAACCATTTTTATCACTGTCGTGAAGTTGGTAACTTTTTTGAAAAACTAAAATGTTGACTAGCTAACTTCAGGGTGTCGGTTTTTTGTGACGGTGTGCGCGCGCATCGTAAAAATTTATTCTCATAATTTTTTCCTAACGCGTCAACAGAAGTATAACTTCAAAAATATATGTTTCTAAATATCCGAAGATTTATTTCTTATGTAATTGATTACTCATATTAAAGTTTACCTACTTTTTAAATGATACTTTTTGCAGAATAACACTAATGTCTAAAACAGGTAGAGATATAACTTATCTTAAAAACCGGTACAAGAATTTATCTTTATTTTACGGAAATGAATGAACACGTATTTTTTTTCTATGAATGAATGAATTCAAACACGAATCAAGTTTCACCGGACAAGATTTTACCTTATTATAATTTCTATTAATTGATTGAACGTAAGGTCAATAAGTTATCAAACTAATTGATATTCTTCATATTTAAAAAAAAATCGTCTGTACGATATTAAACTAGACACAGTAGTAGCGATATACACAGCGTTCATTACACGCGGGCACGGGGTCGCAATGTTAATGAGTGTTGATAGCGCGCAGTGTACAACGAGCAAAGCGATCTGATAGCAGCAACAGGTGTCTAAAGAGAACCGTTTTCATTTAGTTGTTACGGTCATTAGGAGCATCAATAGTAAGTAAGTTTTTAAGAAATGTAAAGTATTTATAATTTCAAGGTAAAGTAAAACTTAAAAATAATATTTCTACTGTCATTCGTGGCTGTGTAAGGCAAGAACTTCATGTCAGATAATAAGTATTACGTCACCATGAATAAAAATAGTTTTCGTGTTCTGTAGTGTCCCTTTTTTAAATTTTTTTTTGTTCATAAGGTGGAAGATCCTACATGGATGTCGTCCGCCTTGGGGAGGCGAAGGGGTCTGTCGGACTCTTGCCGAACAAAAACCACCCCGGTGTTCCACTACTTACCTATGATCAGGGCAGCGAGAATCGCTATTGCATTCTTCCGCAACTTCTGTAGTGTCCCTAGACCCTAGTTACTGACTCTATCTTGTACGAGTTTTAGTACATATCTTCTAAATTAAATATTTAAACCACCCAGAGTCATGCAAATATTTACAAGAACACAAATTTAAAGTTTTTTTTTTTTTTTTTTCTATTTATTTTAGGAATTTTTATTCATGGAGAATATGCCAATTCCATCATAGCCTAAGGTTTAAATATGCTTACAGAAAAGTTCACAGTTTTAGCACTTAGATTCTGTAGTTACGCATGAAGTATTTAGATAAGATAAACCAAATTGAATTCCTTGAAATCTGTTCAGCTATTTAGATGTGGATGTGTGACAAATATGCAAACATAATTTCAGATTTACTATTAGTAAAATCAAATACAACACACTTTTGAATGTTTGTGATTATTGAACTCATAAATGCAACCTACTTTTCGTTATTTATGTTGTGCTTTTTTTATTTATATAATATCAAAATCTATTTAAATAGGTATGGTTGTGTGTTAAAGAAATCATTGTATATATATATACATAAAGTGTTGTGTAATGTCTCAAAACTTTTTAAGATTTTTATGATTGCTCTTTACATTTTTTTAATTTTTTTTTTAAAGAATGATTTCTAGTAACGTGGGTCACACATTACTAGTAATCTCGTTAACCCCTCCAGCTAAGCTTAACGCTTGTGTTAGGAGTGGCTTCACGACGGTAGTGCACTGGGTGGGATTCGAACCCGCAACCACTTGATCGCAAGTCCGACGCCTTAGCCATTACGCTACCGCCGCTTTACAGAAACCCAAGTCTGAACGTAAATCTTTATGGTAGACAAATAAAAGAATTATTAGTTTTATTCCTTCATAAATATGGGTGGTCATGGAATTTCTAATAATCAAATTTCATAAGCCTTAATCATCCCACATAGCCCCTCGAGATCTTTAGAGTGTTTCACAGTGGTCCTAATCAGAAAGGTCGTGCGAATTGACACTGTTGGTCTTTTTGTGCTCTCTGCTGCTACCGGTCCCTTTGAAAACAAGCAGTTGGGAAATGGCCCTAATGACCCGGTAAATTAAACATCTAAATACAATTTTTTTACGGTTCTCCAAACCAGTGTTCTATAACTAGAATGCATATTAAATGAAACAAAAAATTTGTGTTTCGCCGAGTGAGTGAGGTTACCGGAGGCTCCCCATCCACCTCTTCCCCTTCCCCTTTCCGTGTCCTGGATGTCCTTACTGGCAGCCTTGGGCAGTAACGCATTTGTGACTCTTGAGTTGCAGGTGTCCATGGGTGGCGGTAGTCACTTACCATCAGATGACCCGTCTGCTAGTTTGCCCCCTATCTCTCAAAGAAAAAAAAAAGAAAATATTTGAAATAGTTTAGGATGTAGAGCGTGCCAAAGAATTAGACATACATATGCTCGAAAAAATATAGAGCGTATCCTCATAAAAATCACCGATAGTGTCCACCATAAAATTAGTTTTCTGATTTTTGTTGATTCGTTTTTGTAAAAATGTTATAGGATATTAAGTATACATAAACTTCAGAATATATATCAAATTTATATAGCTACATTTAGTAGTAAGAGTGACGAACATTGTCATCTTGCGAAGCGCGCCACAGTGGGCCGACGATCGCGCGATATGAATGACGTACGGCCAAGATAGTCGCATGCGCAACCACAGGGTGGCCATATTAACATAATATTATCAATTCCACTTGAGTTTTTGTTAAAATAATTTTATTTTTTATGGAGTTAAAGGGGTAACAAACAACCTGTTTACCTTCTCTTGGAGAATTAGAACGCGTGAGGGCACGTTACCGTTATTTTATTTTAACCAACTCAACTACTCTCCTGGTATGTTGAAATTCTTGTTTAGATCTAAGGCGATAAACAGGCAATGACATAGAACCATTTTGAACCGACTACAGAAAAGGAGAACATTCTGAATTCAACGCTCACCATCAGAGAGGTCGTATACTTGTCCCAAGAAGGCAAATTGTTGATCGAATTAATCAAAGCTACGTAAATAGATGTAGTCAGTGATTAGCCAGCGGAAAAATAATGTCATTTCTTTTCATTAAAGTTAGATAATTATTATTATTTTAATAATAAAATGTATTAAAGTTCCGATAATTAATAACTATATTAGTATAGAGACTCAATACACATAATACACATTTTTTTTTATTTAATAGGGGGCGAACGAGCAGACGGGTCACCTGATGGTAAATGACCACCGCCGCCCATGAGCACCTGTAACTCGAGAGTCATAAGTGCGTTGCCGCCCTTTAAGGGAGTAGGAGAAGAGGGGAAGGACGGGAATAAGGGAGAGGGAAGGGTTAGGGGCTCCGGTAACCTCACTCACGCGACGAAATGCAATGCAAGCATTGCTTCACGGCAGGTTTTCTGTGAAGCCGTGGTATCGAGCGGAGTCGAACCGGCCCATACGTGCCGAAGCATGGCTCTCCCACGTAAAGGTAATATTATAATAATATATAAATAATAACGTTATAAAATTACATTTGTAGCCAAGTTATGACTTCTAAAACCCGTTTTAAGTCGAGAACAACAATGGCCAATTTGGAATGCTGTTTTAACATTTTTCGTCTGATTTCGTTATTCTCTTGTTTGATAATCAAGTTGCTCTAACACTTACATTTTTTAGTAAGTCATTAGCAGCCTTCTAAAGCTTCGATTAACTGTTAAACAAGGGCGCACAAGTTCAACAAGGTTTTTTTAATGCTGACAATTCTTAATAACAAACTGGCCACCCTATCGGAACAATGACGCGATAAACTCGCGGCAATATTTTAAAATCGATGTTTTTATGAATCGATAATTTGTTCGGTGCGTTTTGGCGCGACGTTTCGCGAGCCTATTGATTGTTATCGCGATGTCACAACGCTTTGTTTCGATTCGACCCCAACAAGGTCCATGTTTCGCTTGAAATGTGTTTCTTGCTAACGTACGAAACGATACTATCTCGACCACTACTGCAAACTTTCATCACTCGTTCTAAATTTAAACATCCCGCCATTTTGAGCTTTGTCTCTTTAGTATACAGGTTGGTATACATCTTTTGAGTTTCTTCAGTAAGTTTGTTAACGTATATATGTCCTCTTCATATGCATGCCAAGCCGTCTGGCTTCAGGTGTGTCCGATGGTTAATATTTGATACTTTCTTGTTCGGGAGAGGTCTCGGGAATGCGGTCTCCTGTCACTATGTCCAATGTTGGAGCGTGTTCGTTATATTTTGAATTTTTTCCATCTAAGAATTCATTTAGTGTTAATTGGTGGTTCGATTTAGTAAAACGATGGGGGTTTCAAGTTAGACGTTTCTTATTATCCTTCTCATGAAATAAAAAAAAAACTATAAAAGCTATAAGTTGTTGCTGACGAGTGTTAGGTTTTACTTCTTTTGTCAGCTCATGTTTTGCAAAAAGGTTTAACTTTTGGAATTCACATTTGCCAGAGAGACTTGCTCTGAAAAACTAATTGAAATGTGGATGCACCTTAAGTAAGATGGCGATTCTAATAACGGTATGGTATATACATGACTTATATACATGACTAATACGGTTTACATTAAGAATAAAATAATGTTAACAACTTTGAAGTACAACTGCTCATAATAGTAAGTTAATTAACATAAATAACATACTTATAAATTGTATCCCCACTATACATAATAATTACCGACCCAATAAAATACAAATGTCTTGTCGTACGAGAATCCACGTCACCAATTTGATAGATACTACATTATATTATCATACACTAGCGACCCGCCCCGGCTTCGCACGGGTGCAATGATTATACTAAATATACTACAGAATATCTTTATATACAACGTTCACAGCTTTTTTGTCATTAGACAATACAAACATGTTTTCTTCAGAGGTTACTCTTGAAAGAGCGACATATAACCCTCTGGGCGGTACCGCCGGAACCGCTATGTCCCTGCATTTTAAATCTGTAATATCTTCGAAAATATTCATTGAAATTACATGCTGGAAAAGGCCATTTTGATCTATATTAAATGCACAATGTATTTAAGGTACTTAATTGGATAAGGATTAATGCTGTATTGCTTAAAATCGCTTCGTAAATAAGCCATTATTTCTCGTAAAAGGTAAAGGATAAAAAATGGTTATTGTGGGTTATCCCTAAGAGATAGACATATACCATTGTGGACTTTTTTGTAGACCTTTTTAAGGTGTACAATACTGTGGTACATTATTTTGATCTATCTTGTAGGGTTCAGCCAGCGTTTGCAATGTAAAGGCAAAAAAAATGTGTTTATTTACGACATCACATTAGAAACCTCTAAAGTTATCAGTGTTCATCTACTATATTATGCATGTATTATACATATAAACCTTCCTCTTGAATCACTCTATCTATTAAAGAAAACCGCATCAAATTCCGTTGCGTAGTTTTAAAAATCTAAGCATACATAGGGACAGACGGACAGCAGGAAGCGACTTTGTTTTATACTATGTAGTGATATAAATAATAGCATCACGTAACTTTATGGTTGTTGATAAAATATGGCAACTTTCGAGATATAAGTCATGCATCAGGTTCTACAATTTTAACATGACATTTGGAGAGCGCGAAATGCGAATTTTTTACTTTGCGATGATATGGTTTACACAAAACAATAGGATACAAAATTTTACTTAAATCTAAATAATGTTATGTACAATTAGCTACCTTGTCGCAGTTTGCGATCTCTTCCAGGCAACTATTGGATGGATAGAGAAACATGGATGAAAAGAGGGGCTGCAGTGTACAATGCAAGGAGCCTATGTAAAACTAAATAAACTAAACGAAATATATAAAATAATACAAATAGTACTTATACTATTTAGAGATACTTAGCGTGACTGTTAACTGTTAGCAAAAGAATATGATGATAGGTATGCACACACAAACATATTTATACATATATTGGCAATGCGTAATGAATACAGGAGGAGGTACATCATAAAATATCAAAAAAACAGGAAAGTGTTCCTTCGATTGTTTTTTAAATTTGTCAACGTTTGTGCACGTCTGATGGCCAGTGGCAATTCATTCCACAGACGGACAGCCTTTACCGTGAAAGATATGTCAATAAAGTTTGTGGAATGTGTCGGCATTTTTAACCTAAGATTCTCAGACGACCTCAGGAACCTTGAATGCGTGTTGTGCAAAAATAGAAACGTTTTTTGAGATAGGGAGGAGCGCTAGGATTGCACAGAATATTATACAGTAGTGAAAGGATATGAGTATTCCGGTAAAGGCGTATGACGCATTTAAGCTTAATCCCATATTCAGAGACGTGGTAATATTTGCGTAATCCAAAGATGAACCTGATGCAGAAATTTTGAAGCCAATTATGCAAATTTCGAATTTCCCACTTGATTTGGAAAAATTTAAGATGTGAGCAAGAACAGGAAGAATTAAATTTAAAACTATGATCATGTCACCGACTAATATTATCACTTCCAATTGCGCGCGCACTAATAGACACTTTACTCTTCTTAACACCACAATACCTACATATAAAATAAAAATAATTTAAGAAATGTGGAGCTGCGAATGCCACAAGACAAAGTTGGATATTTTGTTAAAAATGCCGCGGGTGCGGGGAAAAAGGCGGTAAAACAGGAGTCACTGATGTTTCACAATGGCACCGGTCTACATATATAGGTCCTAGTAACATTTTTGTGTAATTTATAAAAGAGTTACAAGTTCGAATGCACATATACATTTTGTACTTCAAACAGCAATATATGATAAATGCTTTTTACTAGACTAAAAAAGCTTGACGTGACTAGCAAACAGCTTTGGCTGGTCCACAAAAACTATCATAATCTAGATCCTCAAAACCAATTCCTAAGAGCACAAAATAAAGACAAAATATAAAATATTTCTACTATTTATTACTCCATTGCAACTCCTTTACGTGGGCGACCCCCGTCCGAATAAATAAATAGCTATCTTTAAATCTCAAGATACGCAAGATCAAATAGATTTCAAATAATTTATACGGAACTAGATAGCGAACATTATACGACTAAAATAAATAAAAATCGAGACAGATTCTTATCGGTTGGATGCCGAAATTGGGCGCGCTGTGCGGTCTTCCGCACTTGATAAGCACAAGTCGCCTTAAAAGGAAACTTGTACTATTTAGAATATTAATTCTAAGTAAAGAATTATATTGCTTTGTTTCTGAGTAATCAGATTCTACTTATAAATACGCAGGATTTAGCAAGTGGCAAAAACATTCAATTTATATTTTTTTTTTTTTATGGTATACGGGGCAAACGAGCAGACGGATCACCTGATGGTAAATGACTAACGCCGCCCATGGGCACCTGCAACTCGAGAGTCACAAGTGCGTTGCCACCCTTTAAGGGTGGGAGTAGGAGAAGAGGGGGAGGGGGGAAAAGTGGGAAGAGGGGGGAGGGGGGGAAAGACGGGAATATCGGAGAGGGAAGGGTTAGGGCCTCCGGTAACCTCACTCATTCGCCGAAATGCAATGCAAGCATTGCTTCACGGCCGGTTTTCTGTGAGGCCGTGGTAACGAGCGGAGTCGAGCCGGCCCATACGTGCCGAAGCATGGCTCTCCCACATGAAAAACGTGATTTTTGAAATTATGAAAAAATGTATTCCGCCAAAATGCTATAATTTTTATATTGTGTAGTGCTATTGAGTAGAGTGTCCAGATGTCCTTGGATAAGGATGGCAACACACGAGTGATGGTAGGTATTGCAAATATAAAGGCGTCGGTAAGCGCTTACCATCAGTGTTGCCGTGCATATTTTAAAGGACGTAAAACCGTTTTGCAGTTCCGGTTTCGTTTTACTAGATAATCATAAAATTCAGAAGAATATTATAAATAATTCTTAAGGAGGCTTTTAGAGAGAGGTGTCAACGTTGTGTTTTGATTTAAAAAATTACAAATGACTTCTGGTTTCATAAAAATAAAACCGAACCAAAAGATCTGCTATGATTAGGGTTGTTAATGTTTTATCGTTCCGTATACAAAAAATGCCTCACCGTCTGGGCCAGGACAGATAAGCAGTTGCTTCCTCTTGAAAACCTATATCTGCTAAGCCTAGGTTGCCTTTTTTGCTTTAAAAAGACAATTCCCGCATTAGGAATATTCTTGTGTATCGGGGGGCTTCACAAACATTCAAACAACGGACACAAAGAACACCCAGACTCGGCACAACTATTTGTGGATCACACAAATTTTTGTCCTGTGTGGATTTGAACCCACAACACTCGGCGTAGTGAGGAAGTGGCCACTTAAACCATTGCGCCATCCGTGCAGTCAAAGGATATAAAATTGCAATTTTATTTGCATTTTCATTTACAATATTTTTTTATATTATGTTAGGTTACACGCACAAGTGTAGTGAAAAGAAAAGTCTACATACTATTACTTTCGTTAGTTAAACTAAAGTGAAAGTACAATATAGATACACTACACTACATAATTACCATATAAATAAAATATACATTTGGACATATATTTGAATGCATTTAAAGGATATATTTCTATAGGCTCTAAAAATAAATGTTACCCTTTCATTGATCTGTGATACATTAAAAAAAAATTAAGATCATTTATGAACATAATATTGGTAAATACGAATAAGATATATAGTAGTTATTATCTGTCATCGCAAATTCGAATATGGAACAAATGTCGTTTTTAACATATGTTGAAATAAAATACTCTGTCTAATAGCATTTTATTGGCGTATAGCTATGCAATGGATTTAATAAATAAGATATAGGAAGGGTTAGATCATTCATACATGCAGATCCTCGTGATAAGACGGCATTTATATGTTTTAAACGACTACAACACACACCGCAAGTGTGTATGTGTGTATACCTAAGAATATGTGTGGGCGTATCGCGACAGGGATCTTAATTTACAACGGTGTTCCTTATAAAATGTGTACCTGTCGATGACAGATGAAACTGCTGATTGAAGTATGAATTCTGAATACTCAAGTCGTTTTAATAGTCGCTGACACTGACACCCTCGTATTAGATTCAACAAGATCATTGAGGTCCTATTTACGAAGAGTTTGAAGTCTCTTGATGCTTACCTTTTAGCCAACTTCAAAAAAAGGATCTTTTTTTCATGTATGTTACACGATTACTCGAAGATGGCTGCACCAATTCGGACAATTCTTCTTTCATTTGAAACGGACCAGGCAATATTTTGTAACATGATGAGCAATGAACATTAGGGTACTGTAACTTAGATAAATTACAAATTGACCCTAAAAATCTAAAAATAAAATTGTTAATTTAAATAACATTTTTCATACTTAAAATAGATTTCTATAAACGACGTCCACAACTCAACAATTAGGTACACAATTGTTTGTGTTTACTTATGATACGTGATATATTTTTGCCCATTGTAATCCGATTTCAACCCCTTTTTTATTGAAATGGTTATACTCAAAATTTAAATGGGACCATTCATTTAAATTTTAATAAAAAGTACACCTCTATAGGTTAAAAATTAAGGGATGTGTTATACAGCCTATTACAACTTCTATTTAGGAGCCTTTAAGTCATCGATACTTTTTTAAAAAGATAATTATAGCAATATTTCCGTAACTAAACAATTAACTCTCTAAATGCATGAGAGTAAAATAAATATAAATTACTAACATAATTAAAAATTAGGTCTAATCATAACTAATAATACCAATACAGGCCAGAATGTTAGACTAAGGTAGCCATGTATTCAACCTGTCACTTTCACCATACAACCTTCGCCGATAAGACCACGCTTCCTTGTAAAAAAGAAATGCAAAAACGTCGGACTCTCTCACGGCTAACTAACGTTTAACAAAGATTAATGCCGCCGATATATCATTCGCGACACGCCGAGGTGCGCAAACTTTCAACGATAAACTTTTTAAAGACTCAACTTGCTAGCTTTATATCGTCCTGAAAAATTGTGTATCTGTCTCACCCTGGGGGCAAGCGATAAAAGAAAAAAAATCGCCCGAACCTTATTTGTAAAGCGAGATATTTGTCATGGGAGGCCAACTTTAGTAATTGCTCTCTGGAAAGTTGATGGGCTAGATGTTTATATTATGCAAAATGTTATATCGGCAAGTGGTAGAAACGACTGTACTGGTATCTGTCTTGAGGTTTGCAAGTTTACTGTCAACATCTTTTACATGTAAGCATTTAAAAATAGAAGGAAACTCAAAATTTTTCTTTTTCTTTTAGCACGTCTTTACAAAAATTTATGTAAAAAAAATATTTTCAAATGTCCATGCAAATGTTTTTGTTTAATTTTAAAATTTTGTTATTTTAATAGATATCTACTCTACATTTTCACATTGTTATATTAATTCTTTACAATATAATATACGACATGGTTTGCTAAAGCTGACTTTATTAAAGTATTTTTTCACATTTTTTTGTGGAGTTCCGTAGTAAGTTACGCGGATAAATTGTCGCGCGATAAGTCAGAAGGTAAACGAGGTTAATACATTAAACTGAGTTTAAGCACAGTTCGGGTTAACTTGTTGGTGCCTGCGGGCCGGTCGCTTGATGGAATGGATATAACAGTAAAGAAATGGGAGTTGACAGACATTTTTTCTTTGAAATACAATAGGTATAAAGTGTTTTTTAAAGTATCCATGGTTTAATCAGAGTGAAAGTGGCTACATAAATTTCCTTTAATCTATTTATTGCAATAGTTCTTACATCAATTTTCAAGTATCATTTTTGTATTCATTCCAAAAAAAATGTTTTTGTCGTTGCAAGGTCTTCTATTTCTCCAAGACAGAGAATTTTTTCTCTGTATTAAGAACACAGAGTATTACAGTCACAATTAAAAAATTTTAGTTACTTAAATCTGCGAAAAAAATACAAAATATTAAGATGCCGCAACAAGTCTTAAAATGTTTATTGTTGATATTTTTGGTTTCTTTCAACTTTTTTTTCCAAAAGTACCAATAAATTTACGATTATGTTTTAGTTAATATAACTGTAAAATAATTTTCTAACCCTTGATTATATATATGTATAATCAAAGTTTCTAACGATGATTTTTTAAATCAAACCGAACGTAACTTTTTTATAATTAACTCTTTTCATGCAAACGTATCACTCGCATAAGTCCCGCCATAAATCACAGAGCGCATAATTAAAAATCGAACTAAAAGAAAAAAGGGACAAAATCGCTAACCGAAGAAATCCTTTCGGCGGGTATTATCTAAAATATGAAAATGTATGTAAAGCCGGCCACCGAGATGGTGCGACAATAAATCGTGCGACATCGGTATCGGTGCGTCATTAGCGCCAGAAGTAATTGTTCAGATTTGTCTTGCGGACGCCGCGGAGTGGGACGCTTTATCTGAGCTTTTGACAAGATGTGGGCTGGCGAGATTACAGCCTTTTTAAGGGGTAGGCAATGTAGAGAATGAATGGTATATTATTTTGTTACAAGTGGATTGATAATGTAAGTGTTTAGAAAAGCTCGGCTATTTGTCTATTGTTTTGTAACTTTCCTGTTTTATCGTACGCGTAGATAAATAATCTTAATTAGCATATATATAATACATATAAAAGTAGGAAAACTCGAGTTGCTAAGAAAGTATTACATAATTGTAATATTTTTCGTATTTATTTCTAGTTAGACTTAATTCTAGTTCTAGGGTCTTTTTATTACTTATGCAAACCGATGCCGAAAATGGATTATTTTATTTATGTACTGTGTATAAATTATAAAAAGAATAAAATATATTTGTGACACTCGTTCTTGAACTTTCTCTATTGCGTGCATATGAACGAGACACAATGAAAAAAAAATATAAAGGGTATTGCTCACTTACCTTATAAATATAAGAGTGATAAAGTACATAATATGTATTATATATATTTATTTAGCAGTATATCTACCACAGCACCCATCACACTACTGACTACTCTATAAATCGACTCCGCATTCCTTTCCGCCCACCATTTTAAAACACGATAATTTTAATTTGCACCGAAATTGTCACTCAATTTAATCGGAGCATCTGGCCAGACCAAGCCAAAGCTAATAGTGAGGGATTACCGCATTAGCCGGGCGATGTGCGATGTCACCGATCCGAGTTTATCTAACGTTAGCTAATCTTGAGAATTAACTGCTATTTCGTTAACGTCTTGTTGACAAACGAAAGTCCAGATTGTGTTTTGTTTCACGCAAGTACATTTATTCAATGACCTATATTATTATTAGTTGTTAATAATTCTTTCAAAAAAAAACCGACTTCAAAAGAAAACTATTCCATAAAAGACTTATAAGTACGGTTTTCTCATGGATGCCATTGTCAGAATTGGACCAAATGAATTGGGACCACACGGAAAGCACCAGCTTTGGAAGTTCTGAGGTAATAAACATAAAAAAAAATACAGTCGAATTGAGAACCTCGTCCTTGTTTGAAGTCGGTTAAAAAAACCAACTCCCGCACTAGGAATGGAATGATTGTTGTGTCTTGGGGGTCACTTTACAATTTTTGAACACTTTGAATAATGTCCACAAAAAACACCCAGACTTAAGACAATTATTTGTGGACTATACAATTTTTTATCTCTTACTAGCAACCCGCCCCGGCTTCGCACGGGTAGCAGAGACATCTTCAACAATCATCATCATATTTCAACCAATTTAAACAAAACCTTAACAAATTATATACTGAAACCTTCCTCATGAATCACTCTGTCTATTAGTGAAAACGGCATGAAAATCCCTGCAGTAGTTTTTGAGTTTATAGCGAACAGACAGACAGACGCGCGGGGGACTTTGTTTTGTAATATGTAGTGATGATGAGAATCGAACCCCCAAGACTCCGCGGGGCATAGTGGTGAGGCGATCACTTTAACAATTACGCCATCCGTACAGTCAAATGTTCCAGTGTTTTAATAGAATCAGAAAGAAGCTATTTACATAAGATCCCAAATGATGTTTTTTTTTGTCAACCGTCTGAATTTGTAGGCGACAAATTCAGACGGGTTACTTTGTAAGCATATCTTAGAAATCTATTTTTAACTATTTCTAATCGTATGGAAATGAAACTTTGTATGTATATAGAGTTTGGATGACACTACTATAATTTGGCATCTTAAAGCTGACTTGATGATGGAGCTAAAAGGTTACGGCTATGGCTACTAGTTAACCCCTCGAGTTTGGGCTCATTTGATTCGTTTTGACAAGTCCAACAAATTGGGCTTGGTTACGATTATCTGATGATGACGCCAGGAGGTGGATAGTGCAACTCTTTTGACTTTCTACATCGGTTGACCATCAAAGCGTATTTTTTTATAGCCGCTCTACACTACTCGCGAAGTAGTGAAGTTATGCGAATACTAGACTGTAGACAGGCAGTTTCAGACCTCGCCTCGTCTTGGGTGACTTCCGATCGTTGTCGGTTTTGCGCCCGAGTCACAGGACTCGAAGTGTCCCGAAGTTCCAATACCGGGCGACGACTGAGCTCTCCACGATTGCACGAGTGTATAGTGACGTACTTCGAGACTTCGGTCCATTTCGACAAGTACTTCGTCGAAGCAACTTCGCAAGTAGTGTAGAGGGGCCATTAGTTTTACCAAACTGTTTATAATTATTTTTAAGCTAAGCTCCAGCTAAGCTAAAATATTTGTGTAAGAAGTGAGTTTACTACAGAAGTGTAATGGGTGGGGTTCGAACTAACTACCACTCGATCATAAGTCTAACGCCTCTCTTATTACCCTAAGATTAGGTTATATATTTCTAAAACAGATTAGGATTAACTATCTTATCAAAACACGTATTAACCTTCATCATTTTATCATGTGATTTTTCATTTGCATCCAGTAATGGTGTGTTTATAAAATATTGTGAATTCCTTCTAAAAAATAAGTTGACAGAAACTTCAGAGCGAGTCTAAGGTGGTGTCTAAAAAAAATTGACTTTCATTTACGTCATCTAAAATTTGCGTGAAATTGATAGAGCGCCATCTAGTGTCACTTTTAAATGAATTCTTAATTTGACGACCTACGTGGCGGGGCGTGGGCGGTGCACTTTGTCGTCTATTGCCACAAGAGTTGGAATCAATTGATTAATTTTGGCTTCAATTTCACTGACAACCGCTGTAGTTTTTTCAGGTGTTTCTTTTGCAAATTCTAATGAAATTGGTCTGCAATATCTAACAGATGAGCAAGTAGGGTTCTGCCATATAACTGCAGAAGTTTCTTTGTCTACTAGTCGCAGTGGTACAAGGGACACTATAAACAAATTAGCATCCGATATTTGTTCGTTTTCCTCCGGTAGAGTTTGTTTATACTCACTTTGCCCAGAGGAGATTTTTTTGAATACTCTCTATTACAGTGTTAACGTCAGTTTCCGATAATTGAAAGTTGTTCAACAAATATTGTCTGAGGTCTGAAGTACTTTTCCCTCTTATTATTTGATCACAAAGATCGCGTCTAACACAAACGAATTCACTCATTGTTAGTTAGTTAATATATGTTTTTTGTCTGTTAATTGATATTGAAAAGAAGTATCTGAACGCTTTGATGAATAGTTTGCTGAAAACACGGGTATATAAAGGACCAATATTTTGGTGCCTTGTGCAAAAACCATGGGACAATTGATTATGATAGTTCTCATCGAAATTGTGTAATCAGTACTGATTGTAATAAATTACCGCAACAGATAAATATAATATAGTTTATCATATTTCTGGTTAATTTTCCGGATTTTTTTTCCCCCGATTGACATATTGCTTCTAAATCACCACTGGCGCAAAAAAACAGAAGTTTTTTTTTATCCTCATATTACTAAATAGGTAAGGTCTCTAATAGAGTGATTAACTTGACACTGGCAGCCTTCGGCAACAAGGAAGACTCTAATTGAAATAAACAAAATCTTCACTAAATCGAATCGAAATTTTCTTTACGTCACTAAAAAATAAATAAAACAATTATTTCTTTTACAAAAACTGAACGTGGTTGCAAAGTGTACATTTTAAGCTATCTAATGATGTATAACAATAAAATGCTTCCTTGGAAAACTTCTGAATAATTTTGTGTTGAACTTCCTTAACGGTAATTTAATTGGCATGAAAATATTTATGCCCAATGTTTGAGGTTCACTTTATAAACGTAAAACTAAGTTATTTAATTTTTTTTGTAATTCATTCGCAAGTTTCATCCTTTGAGAGTATAAAACTATAAAAAGATCTATGAATTTACGACTTTCGTCAAAACCATTTTGAGATGGTAAGTACTGTTTGGTCCCATAGTGCGGTGGTAGACCATTATTTTTTATGGCAATGGGGGGGCAAACTGGCAGACTGCTCACCTGATGGTAAATGACTACCGCCGCCCATGGGCACCTGCAACTCAAGAGTCACAAGTGCGTTGCCGGCCTTTAAAGTGGGAGTAGAGGAAAGGTGGTAGATGGGGAGAGGGGAAGGGAAGTGTTAGGGCCTCCGGTAACCTCACTCACTCGGCGAAAAGCAATGCAAGCACTGCTTCACTGCCGGTTTTCTGTGAGGTCGTGGTATCACTCCGGTCGAGCCGGCCCGTACGTGCTGAAGCATGGCTGTCCCACGATTGTACTGTGACTGTACGATTGTGCTTTCTCACTCAATCACTCAGATCGCTAGCCATTACGTGTCGTGTTCTTGTAATCGTTGTTTGAACAAATATTTGTGTCAATACTCATGCGTGTTTACGACCTGCAGTTAATGTTTCCTTCATACATCTTATTTGACGTGTCATTATGGGTACAAGCAGTACTCTCGGTACAGGGAGGGTTTGTAGAATACTTACTAATGCTTTTGTAGCGGATACATTTGCGTGATGTATATGCATAGACTCGACTTACCTGAAAAGAAAAAATAATTTATGAGACTTTAAATATACGTTTGAATATAATATATTACTTATGATAGATGTATTTATTAACCAGAGGTAGGTTTTGTAGATATGTGAAGGCGTATAATGTATTTTTAAATGTCACATATAAACAGGCGAGGTGTTATTCATAATCGGTGTCGATTTATATGAGGATTTCAGAGTTTAAAATTGGCAGTTAGGAAAACCCCTTTTGTCTCCACTATGAATACTTTATTTAAGGCGATAGGGCACAGCTGATTTCTGTTGGGATTGGAGCCATTCGACGTCCAATAACTCCACCTTACAGAAGAGTACTAGTCATAAAGATCCACCTTTTTCCTGTAAGTTGAAAAGAGATTTTTGTAGAATTAAGTACACCTGTATCCCTGTTAATTTCGATGGCCGCTTCCTAATATACATTTAAATAAGAACTAAACGAATGGATAATACAATTAACTTTGGATTTCCAGGTGGCATACCAGTTAGGAACGAAGTTCCTTATTATAAAAATATTAATTTCAAGTTGTATTCGAGGTATAAAGAAAATAAATATTCGGGTATACATTTTTTATTATGATTTTTTATCGATAAAAATCAAAAAAACTACTTTACAAAATTATCTTAACACCTTTATTTTATTTACAATGGTTTATAAAAATATATAATAATAATAATAACAGTTATCACGTAGACTATACATTAGACACTGTATAGCCATCATACATAGACTATACATAAAAATCTTACGCTTTTTTTAAAGTTACGGACGTTTTTGCCGGCTAGGGTACCCCTCCGCAACGCCCCATAAGGAACTTCGCTCCAAAAGTTTGCGTAGAAAAAAACGAAAATGACTAGTACATTAACTCTTAGTTAAATTAAAAACATTCTAATCTTTTGTAAAAGTTTCTTAATCGTTCACTGTAGGTTGTACCCAATTTCTATATTTTTAAACTTCCATTTATATGGTTTTATATAAATTTCTTTAATTATTCATCAACTGGTAGTCTACGAATTTATTTAAGTTTGTTTCAATATGATAAAATAAAGCTTAATTTTTTTTTAATGTAGTTATTAATAAGCACGTACAGCAACCAAATTAAAAGGTCAAATCTTGATAAAAATGGCATCAAATTGTATCATTAATGAAACACAATAAGGATTATATTACTATACTAATAATTTAATGAATTATCTTTTAAACTGATCTCTACACGTGGGCGATACATCGTGTATAATAGCGTCGAAGCAGGATATTTATACCTACTTAAAAATCACTTAAATTTGTCGAGATGCGCACGCGTCGCCTCTTTACATTTCCTGTGTGTTGTTGTTTAGATTAGATGATACCATAAAGTAGGTAGTCGGTTTTAAAGCTCTATAGTGCAGATTGTCATGTCATAGTGTGATTTTACATAGCCTATACTTAACCTCCTCAGGAATCTGGCTATCATATACAAGAATATTTTTTCATATTCGACTGGTAGTTTCAGGTATAGGCGCGTTGAAACAAACAATCTAAACGAGCATGGTAAATGACTACCGCCGCCGCCGTACTACGAGGGGGGAGAGGGGGGAAGAGTGGAGAGAGAGGGAGAGAGGAGGAAGAGGGAAGGGTTAAGGCCTCCAATAACCACACTCACGCGGTGAAAAGGAATGTCAGCATTGCTTCACTGCTGGTTTTCGGTGAGGCCGTGGTATCACTCCGGTCGAGCCGGCCCATACGTGCTGAAGCATGGCTCTCCTTATCACGTTAAGGTACATTATGTAAATAATTATTATACTTTTAGCTTTGGCTTCGCTTACGATGAATTTGGTTTTTCTATTCCTTGGAAACAGTACTTTTTTTTTAAATTAAAGGTATCTTACATCCTTTTTTGTAGTCCTTACAACGTGTATGCAAAATTTCATGACGATCGGTTAACAAACAAACAAACTCACTGTCGCATTTATAATATTACTAGCTGTTGCCCGCCACTTTGTTCGCGTGATAATTCAAATCTATCCCACGGGAACCGTACATTTTTCCAGTATAAAAGGTAGCCTATGTCCTTCCCCAGGATATAATCTATCTCCTTGCCAAATTTCATGACGATCCATTCAGCCGTTTAGTCGTGAAAAGATAACAAACAAACAAACATAGTTACTTTCGCATTTATAATATTAAGTATTCCTTTTCTAAGAGAAAAGGAATTCTAACTTTATTCATACATTCCAATAATTTTAATTACATACTTAAAAAAACATAAGTTAGAGAACTTAGAGAGGGATAGTGAATATAAACTTGTCATCACCACCATCATAATGTCAACCTAGAACTGATGACGTAAGCACAAGCATAGGCAACAAGAGGTTATGTCTTTAAAAAAAAAAACAAATATGTAAAGTTAATTGGCTCGACAATGTGGAACGTGTACCACGTAGCTATTAAAATAGATATATTAAATTAGAAACGATACCGATCTATAACGGTAGGAAAAAATTAACCAAGGTAAATCTCAATAAATAGTTAACCGGGTAACAGATCACAAAATCTATACCAAAACAAATAATTCACCGTTGTTTATCGATTAGTAATAAATCGAGTCGGAGCCTTTAACGATGTTTAACGAGAGTAGATCATATCGACTAAACTATGTAGTATTTTTAGAATTTCTCATACCAAAATTTATTTTTCCTAATCGATTAGTAAATATTCGGGTGGGTCTGTAACTGGGATGTGGTGACATATACATTGTTGTCGTCGGTAGCACGATGGACATTCCAATCGAATTCTATTTGATTAGAATTATCATTTGGTTAATAATATGTACATTTCTAAATAGGATATCAAATATTTTATTTCCTTTTTAAATTGTAATAAATGTACATAACCCTGCTATTTTTATTGCTTTAGATCATATTACTTTGCTACTGTTCATATTCATTGAAATAAATAACAAGCGTATTATGTGATTTGTATTCTAAATACTTAAATTACTAATTCTGAAAATAGATATAATCTTTAAAAATAAATTAAAATATTATTTGAATTCGTTAATAGTAACATTTTTAAAATACTTATGCTACACTAGAACGAGAGCGATCTTCTTAGTCGAAGATTTGATATAATTACAATTTATTGTAGGTGTTTGAATATAGAATTTAAAAAAAAATTAGGAAACAAATGTCATAGAATATTTTTTTTTTACTGTAATGTACTGGCTAGTATAAAATCTATCATTCTACCTAGAATAATAATTCCAATTCCAAATTCAAATACATTGTTTCGTGTTTTTGTCGTTTCTTTTAAAAACTCAATAGTTCATTTGTTTCCCCGTTATTGGATTTTTCTTTGAAACGTCTGTTTCATTGTTTAGTTTCATTGCTATTGTTTAGAATTTTGGATTTCAAAAATAAGCTCTGTGACGGACAGTATATGAAAGGATGAATTAAATAGCCGTAGTGGGAACCGATGTATTATCCGCGTCAAAATAAATAGCAGCCTACAAGGTGAGTGATAAGTAGATATTATTCTTAAACCATACAATATTAAGCTAGGACCCATAGGAGGAGAGCAATAAAATGCCAAGCCTAAATATACGAAGGAAGATTTATTATTTAAATTGAAAGCGAGTGAAACAGCTCCTAAATAGTATCTACGTAATATATAAGTGTAAAGTGATGCTTTCATTTGACTTTGAACACAGTATAAGTTTTATTTTATGTATGTGTAAGGTGAGAAACAGATTTAAAACTGTTCATAACTGGTTGTTTTGACGCCATGAAAACGATGTTGAATTGAACTTGATACGTTCAGAATAAAGTGTTGATAGATAAGCGATTGATGAGTTTAGGAAACGTTTTTACACATTAGTAGGTATACTACTCGAAACTAGTTAATCGAACTAATATTATAAATGTGAAAGTTTGGATGGATGGATGGATGGATGGATGGAAGAATGGATGGATGTTTGTTACTCTTTCATGCAAAAACCACTGTACCAATTGCGATCAAACTTGGTATGTAGATAGCTGGTGACCTGGATTAACGCATAGGCTACTTTTTATCCAGATATTCCCACGGAATCGGGACTTACGCGGCTGAAACCGCGGGGCACTGCTAGTGTGATATATTGCTATCAATGTTGTAATATTTATTTGCTAAATATTGATATGATTACTTATATTATTACTTCTGTATTTATGTACATGTATTGTGTATATATGTGTATGTTTATTTATATTTATTTGCCTACGTGTATCAGTATAGGTATGTATTGTTATATATAGTACACCGTCACCTACTACTTCTGAAAGGCTGTTTGGTAGAAATCGCCTTTAGCGATAAAACCGCCCATTGTACCTAACATTAAAATTTATATGGTGTACCATAACGAATATTCTATCTTTTTATTAAAATATATCTAATAATTTGAATTTAATTTCCATAATTACTTTAATTGAATTTTAATTGATTGGTTGTCGAGTAATCCTTTTATCTAAGTAATTTATTACTGATATTAATTTTTTTTTAATAGGATTAGTCTAATATATGTATCTAAGCACATGTGAAAATTTGCGATGATTTATTTTAGGGATACAACAAGTTTACTGTCGGTGTATTGATGCAATTAATACTTCTGCTACTGCAGCTTGGTAAATGGCTTGCAAATCCTAATAAAATATTGACAGGAAAAAATTACAGGCTAGGCGTTAAGATGGTCCTTAAAAAAAGGTCATAATTATTCTTAGAGAGATTAGAGGCCATTTTTTTTAACATGGAAGCAAGTAGAATGATTCAATAAAATATTGGCCGCGATCTTCTTCAAGGGAAAGTAGGTACTTATTTTGTCAGGTCAGACGTTTGGGTGACTTTAGATTTGTAATCTCTTTCTAAAAATATGTCTGTGTGTATGTATTGCAAGACCTCACGGAAACATTATTTCGCAGGCGCCTGGGTCTTCTAGACTAACTTTTAGACTATATAGTATTTTTAGAGAGTAGCACTCATGTGTGGTCGGTCGCCGGAAACACCGAAAAATTCGGTGTGTAGGTTTGCATCAGGGATCGGCTCTAAGCCTCATCTCTTCATGTTGATAATGGATATTGGATTGATATGGACATACAGGAATAGGCACCTTGGTGGATGCTGTTTTCAGACGACATTGTGTTGATCGGTGAGGATGAGTGCGAGTTTACAGAGGCTGGAAAAATGGTACCAAGAACTGGTGAATATGTGCTTGGAAATCAGTAGACCTTAAACTGAATACATGTTCTGTGATTTCAGCGGTCTCTCCAATTCTGTAATAATTTCGCTGAATGGAATAGCGATACCATTCTGATCGGATTTCAAGTACCTATACTACTGTAGCTCGCTCCTGTAAAACGATGGCGAAATAAATCGGACTGTATATTTAATAATGCGTGATCCCAGGTTTCCTGTTAAACTGAAAGGAAGAAAACTATAAGATAATCATCGGCCCTGTCATCCTGTCTGGATCTGAATGTTGGCCCACCAAAGAAATGATGAAAGCTGAAATGCGAATGTTGGGAGGAATGAATACATTAAAGGGAGCTTGAAAGTAGCGCCCGTGCCATTATCGTGGTATGGACTTGTGATGCGGAGATATCGTGGTATAACTCCGTTCGAGCCGGCCCATACGTGCCGAAGCATGGCTCTCCCACGAACCTTGCATCATTCACACATAAATATGTACATTTCGCACATTAAACTAATAAAAATCAAATGAAAGAAATTCTAGACTTATAGTGTTGTTATCATAGTCATCTAATATATGAACACTTTAGATACTCATCCTAAGAATTTACGTATACTTTAGGTGTCAAATTAAAAAAACAAAACAAATACTCGTAAATATTCATTTTAAATGTGTGACTTGGAATAATGAATAAGATAAAGACACTAGTTAAAAGAAAATACATAAAATAAAGAACTGATTACGATCTACATGTATCGAAATCATCTCGTGTGTTAAAAATGTAATCGATATGATAAGATCACAATATGTAACTATTACGAAGCGATTAGAAGTGTGTACTTTACAAATCGAATTGGTAACTTTAGGATTTTTTAATGAGCCTTTTGAATTTATACATTTTTATTGTACATTATCTATAATTGTTTTTTTTATTTAAACGCACCTGGGGTGAATGTTATGAAAAGCTGAAAACACTGTTCTATTCTATATCATAGTATACTGTCTCTTTATCAAGTTTCTTATATATTTTTTATTTGAAATAGGAACAGCGAACAGAAGGATTAACTAGGAGAAAGCCGATATTCTGGGTAGGTACTTTTTATGCCTCGAAGTCAACTTTGAACGACGATGGCAGCGCCATCACGCGGTGCGGGTACTCCATGCCGGAAATCAGAATTTCACAAAGGGATGTCCGGCGGGAGCTCTTGTCTCTAAATGTTCACAAGTCGAGTGGGCCGGCTGGCATACCAGCGGCTGTGCTTAAACAGTGTGCTCCTGAGTTGTGTCCCGTGCTAACGCGCTCTTCGCGCTCTAACGCGTCTTTTCGCGCTCTCATGTGACAAAAGGCATGTTCTGTCTTCGCTCGACTGGTGATCTTCTAGTGTTTCTCACACACCAGGCGGTTTGCTTCGGCTATTGAGAGTCAAGGCGAAGCTTTAGCGGTCAGTTTGCAAAAGCCGGGGTAAAGACTTTTATTGTACAAGTCACAAGTCCGCTGCTCTGCTGTCATCTCTTGACAGGAGCAAAGACGTGCTGTGAGAATCATTGACGATCCCAAACTCATAAGCGATATTGAACCCTTAAACCTAAGAAGAGGCTGCTTCCTTGTGTGTATTCTACCGTTCGTATTATGGGTTAAGCTCTGCGAAACTTTTTGACATGATGCCCACAGCCGCCCATTTTATTTTGTGATGTTGTAGTACAATTCATCAAGTGGGGCTTGTTTATTGGGTAAGGCGATTAAGTGAACGCCGGTTCGATCCTCATCCAGTACACTACTGACGTAAACCTACTCCTAAAACAAACATTTAGCTTAACTTGAGGGGTTTTCAAGATATACTAGTAGGTAATGTATGCCCTATTTTAATAAAAGTCTTCTTTAAAAATTTTACGTATAATATTTGCGGTTCTATTTACGTTCTACCAGTTGTGTGCGAGGCTTATCGCATATCGCAAGTAGTAAAAGCAATTGTCTGCAATATCGCTATTTATTGGCAATAACTAATTAAAAATGGCTGGAATGGGTTAACTTGATTTGTAGATTACGATTGATTTCGTGTTAGTTATTAATTCTTCTTAAATATTCTGCATTGCTAGTATTGCTGCTTAACCTCGGACCTCTCTAAGTCAGAGATCCTTCCTCCCTTCAGCGGTTTTAATTCAAACACAAAATTTGTCAGCCCAGCATTCGGATTTGCCTAATTCTGACGAACACGTTTTTCATTTAATGATTGGTTTAATAGTTTATTAAAGTGATATGAGATTTACAAATTGAAATTGGTGTAATGGTTAATTAAAGATACAGATAGTTTATGGTCTAAGTTATGCGATAATTTGAGAAACCTTTTTTTTTTTTGGAAAAATGGCTTCATATCGAGTACTAGCCGTCCCCGCAGTTTCACCTGCGTTTATGGTCACTGCTCCGCTCCTACTGGTCGTAGCGTGATGTTTTATAGCCTATAGCCTTCCTCGGTAAATGGGCTATCCAACACTAAAATAATTTTTCAATTCGAAGCAGTAATTCCTGAGATTAGCGCGTTCAAGCAAACAAACAAACAAACAAACTCTTCAGCTTTGTAATATTAATATAGATTGTAAACATACACCGATAAGACTATTATTAGATTACAAAAATATAGCACTGGTTGTGTAACAAATAATAATTGTAATTCGATTATAATATTTATGATATTACACTTATTATCGACCGATTACAAGATAAAGAATGGAATTATAATGTTAAATGTTACATTTCATTCATAATAACTATGATAATAATGACAATGTGTACGTGTTTTGTCCATTAAATTGCGATTGTGGAGCTTCTTTAATTTTCAAAAATTATGTCTTCATGACGAAAATTCCAAGCGGGTAGAGTTTAGCCATCTGGAGTTCTGACAGTGGCCGTTTTGAAGAAATTGTACTGGTGATTCCAGGAAGGGGAAAACTGTGTCACCGGGTTAAAGAAGGCTCGTGAATTGATAAAGGTTAGCTTGCCTGAAATAGAATCCTACCACTGGTCCTGTCCTAGCGACTTCTGTTTCCTTCGACATTGCCACTTCTAGAAAATGTTCTGTCAAGGCAGTAGTGACTTTGGGTAGCTCTGTTTCTTCTCGCGTCTATCAATGCGGGGTACAATGGCCAAACAGAGATCTCGTCATTACGGCTAGTAGAGGAGCGAAGTTGGATTACTTTTTATCCATGATCGCAGGTGTTTTTTTTTAAAGACAAGCCACTGGTCGTGTTTATGGTCATGATGGTCAGAAGTCTCAAACAATTTTTTAGGAGTATCTATAATTTAGCAATCTATCAATTTACCTATAAGACTTAGTAGTTTAGAATTAGACATCAAATTTATTTTTCTTTTAAGTACTTAATTGTTTTGTTAACAATATAGAGGATTGGTTGATCGTGGGAGAGCCATGCTTCGGCACGTATGGACCGGCTCGACCGGAGTGATACCACGGCTTCACAGAAAACTGGCAGTGAAGCAAAGTTTGCATCGCTTTTCGCTCCCCCCCCCCCCTCCTGTTCCACCTTTCCCCTACTCCTACCTTAAAGGCCGGCAACGCACTTGTGACTCCTGAGTTGCAGGTGCCCATGGGCGGCGGTAGTCATTTACCATCAGGTGACCCGTTTGCTCGTTTGCCCCTTATACCACAAAAAAAAGAAAAAAAGATTTTGATATTTTAAGTTGAAAACAATTAAAAACTATATTTATAGTAATATACGCTTTAAGGTACAAAACTTATTACAGCTACCTTTATTCATGTTAGATTCCTGTCTGTCTGTTCACGATAAACTGAAAAACTACTGAACGGATTTTCATGCGGTTTTCACTAATAGACAGAGTGATTCGTGAGGAAGGTTTTGGTATATAATTTATACCCGGCGAAACCGGGGCGGGTTGCTAGTTTATCTATAATACGTATGTATTTAGCAATATATAAGTATGTTTATCAGCAGCCTGGTTACCATAGTACAGGCTCTGCCTAGTTTGGGATCAGACGGCGGTGTGTGAGATATTTTATACGCTATAACATTCCCGTATAAGCAGACTAGCAAACACAAAAAGAATTTTACAGATCTGATAATAGAATCAGAGATAAGCGCATTAAAATAAAGCCTTCAGATTTATATTTTAAGTATAGATAAACTGCCTACGCCTATATGACCAATACAACACACTGTGTTCGTAATAGTAGCATACAAAGTTATTGATTGAAAAACAAAACACCACGTAACCAGTAACGCGTTGGTTATCGGTATCGAAAGAGGGGGTTGTGTAGACGGAGGGGGGTATAGATAAGAAAGAAATCGACCTTATCGTTCGGTAACACGCGAAAATCGGTAAAGTGCACGCTGCGGGTGGTTGGGGCCAATGTTTGTACACAATACTGGTAGGTAATTGGTTACTAATGTCGAGTGTAATGTTTTGAAAAGCACTCATTTTCAACGAAAAGATAAATAGAAAGTTATTTTTGCTATCGGTGAATCATTTATTTACTACTAGCAGCGCCCCGCGGTTTCACCCGCGTAAGTCCCGATCCCGTGGGAATATCGGGATCGGGAAAAGTATATAGCCTATGCGTTAATCCAGGTCTCCAGCTTTCAACATACCAAGTTTCATTGCAATCGGTTCAGTGGTTTTTGCGTGAAAGAGTAACAAACATCCATTATTCCATCCATCCAAACTTTCACATTTATAATATTAGTGGGATTAAGTTAAATACTCACTTAGAATAACTTAGTCTATATTTTAGAAGGAATTTTAGGATCGTACCTATTTATTTCTTTTTGGATTTTTTTTATTTTAAAGAACCATGTAACAAAAGTCAATGTTGGTCTTACATACATAACATCTATTTATATGGTATGAGAACGTCATAAATAATATTTACATTATATTTATATATACATTTTATGTATGCCCATGCCTCCACAGGGTAAAATGTCGGCGACAATATTATGAATTTAAAACAAAAAAGTAAAAGAAAAGTGCACGCTTTCAATAACTATTGATAAAAGATCCAATTAGGCTTTTTGTATATTTATGTACAATCATTTAGGATAATACATTTAAGAAAGTAAACTTTGTACTGGCCCATTTTAAAAATAAATTATAGCGAAATAAAATATATTTAGTGCTACGTTTTCAGAGAAGAGAAACTTCGTTTGAAATGACTAAACCAAATCCTAGTGATTTTTAGTATACATATGTACATGGCTTAGAGAGTTTTCTAATGACAGAATCGGCCCCATTATTTTATTGAAGGGGTAATCATAATCTTAAATCATTTATTTGTATAAAACATGGGTAATAAAAAGATGTTAGGTATGGTTTCAAATTTCCGCCGTATTCTACAAGCTCAGTAGATGCAAATCTTCAAACATTTAGTCATACATTTAAATTAATTATATACCTACGGTTTAGATATTTTTTATTATGTCAAAAGAATTAAAAAAAGAATATAATAATACAATAAAAAAAAAAGAAATAATAAATTGTTTATTGCAACATAAAAAAAACACCAAAGAATAATAATAATATTAAAATGTCAAATGTAATTCATGTATGACAATAATCAACATTTATTACACAGTGTTCAGGAGCCATTCATTTACTGAATAAATATTTTTTTCAAGGAGTAGCAATTTTAGCATTCTTTTGAATACACTAATCTCGAATCTAGCAGCCTGATTTGAACATCAAGAGTTTTTTTAATAATATTTTATCTAAAGGTACTTATTTTTGCTCATGGTTGTACAAATTCCTAAATACCGATGTGTTGGCGATAACAGCCCGTACAGCTGTTATCTATTGCCACTGTTACAATTTAACACAGATAAAAATATAAACAACATGCAAAATGTATTGCGGTACAAGTTTTATCTGTTCAATTAATAACAGCGTAGTTGAATGTGAAAGTTGGAATTTTGATGTACAAAAATTTGTTTAAACACCCATTGGGCATGCTATTTATTTTATATAGCTGAATTGTAGTTTTATACGTGTGATGCATTTATTGCAAAAAAATCTTTATTTATATTAAAGTAGATACGTAAGATTTTCGAAAACAAGAATCCTATAGTACCCTAATAGGCCAGGATGGACTTGCCTCTCGCTGGAGACCATGGTCCTGTCCATGGTTCAAAGTGAGAGTGCGTGGGAATCAGCCGCTTCTTTTTGTGAGGAAGTGATGTCCGCTAAAGAGGCGGCGGAAAGGGAACGGAAGAGGACTAGTACTCTCCCGTCCCGAAGAAGAGGCACCAGGCGCCGGAGAGCGTAATGATCTCCGGCCTCCATGAGCGCTGGCCTGGGGGTAACGGGTAAGGCTGCCCATTATCCTAGCAGAAGCAGGCCTGAGACTGGGGCGCGACGTCTTTCGCGAAGCCGAGGCGGGTTGCTACTTTATTCTACTTAAAAATACAGTTTAATATTCTAGGTGAAAAAACAATTTGGTTTTTGTTTTTTTTTATCGTGTAGAAACCCCCACGGGCCTTCACCTCACCGGAGCCAAGGGCAAAGAGGTATGTCGGACTCGAACTGATTTAAACCACACGGTGTCCCGTCATAAGTGAGTCTATTGCACTCGGGAAACGTACTATAGCCTCCGGGAACCCTGCAGACTTTGACTTTTTGGTTTCCGTCCCTAGGTGTACAAATACAGGACATTTACAAAACTATGAAAAATGTGTGACCATTATTCATCGTCATGAATTCATGGTTGCTTTATCAGACGACGTCAGACAAAAGATTCTTACGTTGTAGATTAACTCTTCGAAGCTTTGGTAGCGTTTATCTTGTAATTAACCGACTTTGGACTACTATTTATCGTCAGGTATGTACGATCATATATCGTGTTATTTATCACAGTGAATTGGTTAAATAACGCAAAATGTCAATCAAAATGGCGTTATGTTGAATAGCCTATGGCTTTCCTCAAGAATTGGGCTATAAAAATTAGCGTATTCAATCAAAAAAACCGTTCAGCAATTCATTAGTATAGATAAGCGAACACGTTTAGACCCGCGAAGAACCAACCAACTACTAATATAATTTTCATTATTTTATTTAATGTTCAACGAATCCAGAAATTTATATTTTTACATATCAGATACCAAAGACGTTTCCCCTGCCCTCGAGCCACTGATAACGATAACCGATCGATTATAAACAAATCTAAGATAGATAAGTTATATTTGCCTACTACCGACTGATAACGATAAACTGATTAACCATAATATGTTATTTACTTTGGTACTTATAAATAAAAATAGGTGGTAGGTATCAGGTAATAACGTAACTGGCTTTTTATTGTAAGGAAGTATTCAGTATTTACACGCACTTGGGAATACCGTATTTGCCTTTTTTATATCGCATGGAAACTCCCACGGGTCATCACCTCACCGGAGCTAACGGTGAAGTGGTAAGTCAGAATCAAACCGAATAAACCCACACAGTGTTCCATAACAAGTAGGTCTATTGCATAGTGATAGAAGCCTCCGGGAACCCTTGCAGACCTTGGCCGCCTGACAGCAGGCTACCATACCGTGGAATACGGGGGCTGCCTTTTTTTTAAACCGGAGCTAATGGTGAAGATTGCAAAGGCCCCGGGTATACCGTGAAGCTGTCGAGAACTGAACTCGTCACATCATACTTTTCTTTCGTCAAATCATTTACTATTCATGTCTGTGTCAACACGAACGAACTAACGAATCAAATTTTTCATACTCATAAAAATATAACTCTTAATTTCATAAGGACTCTTAAATAATTTAATAATTTTTCTTTTCTATCGTGTGAGACCTAAAAGGAGGCTATTATAACTGTTATTTTTTTATCGAACCGAGAAGTGATACACATTCGCAGTAACATCAATTTTATTCGTGGGAGAGCCACGCTTCGGCACGTATGGGCCGGCTCGACCGGAGTGCTACCACGGCCTCACAGAAAACCGGCAGTGAAGCAATGATTGCAATGTTTGTCGCCGAGTGAGTGAAGCTACCGGAGGCACTAACCGTTTCCTCTCCCCCCTCTCCCCTAGTTTGTCCTCTATCCCATAAAAGAATAATCGAGCTGTTTCAATGCGGTAGTTTATACTTAGAATGAAAAAAAAACTACGTTTAAAAAAACCGACTTCAAAAACTAAAAAGTATAAAATAACTTAATAAAGCCTTTTCCGTAATATCCGTCTGATGATGAAGCGAGGAGGTGGATATCTAAAATCTTTTGTACTGTTGGATTTGGTTCACCATTGAAGCGTGTTTTTAATTATATATATATTATATATTTTATAGACAGACATTTATATGTAATATTATAAATGCGAAAGTAACTGTCTGTCGCCCTGTCACGCCAAAACTACTGAACCGATTTAAATAAAATTTGGTACACAAATAGTCTAGAGCCTGAGAAAGGACATAGGCTACTTTATAATGCGAAAAAAGGGATGTAAGGGGTCGAAAGGTTGTATGGAAGTATCGTCATATTCAGAGCTAGAAGCTTGAAACTTATTTTTTAGGCTGTTGATTGGACGAAGTCGCGGGCACAGCTAGTACACTATAATTATTTTAACTAACACTGAGTTAAAAACTTAATTTTCTATACTTATTGTTTAGTTATTTTTCATTCGTTTTTACGTTACCGCTAAACAATTCTTTCTTTTCCCTTCGTTTTAAGGCAATTATGTTATAAGTAAAAATGTATATAGATAATTTAGTTACATCATTTGACATTTATTACAAGTTATAATCTCTAAAGTATAAATAATACATTTTATAGGATTTTAGTAAAGAAATCGAAATTAATATATAAGTAATTAAAAAATGTTTTGAGATATATTCCACAACAATATTTAGACTCATACAATGCATAGCTTGCGCTATGGGTTTCAGGACGCTGTGGGAGGGCAATGACAATCAATGACAGACCGAAGCTAAGAAACGTATTATTATTTCCAATCCAAAAATAATTGCAAAGACAGGAAACCCGTGATGACTGACCATGACTGACACAGTAGTGATTGTCAGACGTCTATAGTAATGTCAATTAACGGTTGAAAGCTGATTTATTATGTATGTAATTGTGTTATTATTACTATAAGGATTGATAAATTTATAATTCAACTAGTTGTTCCCCGTGCGGCTTCGCTCGCGTGTAACTCTAATTCTTTTTATATTAAGTAGCCTAAGTTACTCTTATGCTATCTGTCTCGTAGAACTCGGCCCACCCATTCCGGAGATTAGCCAGAAAATACAGATACACAGACAGACACAGACAAAAATTAAAAAAAATGGAATGGTTTTTATGGTACACAATTACACATAGGTACAAAAAAAATAAAAAATAAAAAATAAAGTCTAAAAATTTCAATTTTTGTCGTGTAACCATTCGGATGCATTAAGTAAAATGCTATTATTATGACATTACAAACAGACACTTCAATTTTATTTATTTGTATGTATTGATTACGGTTTAATTTATATATAGCTGTTCTCCGCAGTTTAATCGGCGTTTATGGTCACTGCACCACTCCTGAGAGTCGCAGCGTGATATTACATAACCTATAAAGCTATCATATACAAAAAGATTATTTCGAATCCGACTGAATGTTCCAAAGGTTAGCGCGTTTAAACAAACAAAAAATGTCTGCAGCTTTATTATATTAGTACAGACATGTATATGTACATTCATGAATACATTTGTATGCAAGTAAATAAACAGAAGAGTCTAAGAGAGATGATTAAGTACGAGTGTAATGCCATCTACCATTACACTAATTTAATTTTAATTAGCCCATAAGTAAGCCCTACCCTAATAAGCATTTACATTTTAAATGTCGTGTAAATATTTACGCAATGCAATTTTAATTACGGCTTACATTGACATGTGTCAAGATAAAATAAAAACTGTGTGGTGTCGTGGGACACCAGATAGGAACGAAGTTCCTTATTTTAAAAATATGAATTTCAAGTTCTACTCGAGGTCTAAAGAAAATAATTATTACCTTTTTTATTATGATTTTTTAATCGATAAAAATCAAAAAAACTACTTTACAAAATTATCTTAACACCTTTATTTTATTTACAATGATTTATAAAAATATATAATAATAATAATAACAGTCATCACGTAGACTATACATTAGACACTGTATAGCCATCATACATAGACTATATATAAAAATCTTACGCTTTTTTTAACGTTACGGACGTTTTTTGCCGGCTAGGGTACCCCTCCGCAACGCCCCATAAGACACTTCGTTCTAAAATATTAAATTTAAATTTTACTGATCAAAAGATTGAGAAGCTGTCATAGACAATCAAGAAGGTATTTGTTGTAAAAGTTAAAAATAATAAAGTTTACAAACCGTAAATTACTGTCGCCTAACGCACAATCACATGCACTGTATTGACGGTATTATGTGCCGACAATCAGCCACTCACTAACTACTTTCGTCGAAGCGCAACTCTTATCGGTAAAAAACCGATAAAAACTTAATCGAGCGCGATTTTTACGATTTCCTTTTTTATCGCACGACACGCTGGATTACATAGCTGATAGCAATCTGAATTATTGTATGTGTTGTGTAGATTTTATCATCATATACACGATTGGTATGTAAAAATATGGCATATAAGTCATTAAAATTTCAATCAAACGCCAGATTTTTTTTATGACTCAGTATCAAAATTAGCAAAAAAAATAACTAGTGTTTTTTTTTAACAATCGTAACACCAAATGTGTTTACTTAGAACATTAACATATACGTAAGGTCATGAAGTCTCGCCAGGACAGGCGTGTGTTTTCTTTCCACACGAAAACAAAAATATACAGGTGTAGTTGTACCTTTGTAGGGCCCTTGTGTACGGTGCTGAAATTTTTATGAAAATCCGGAATTTTGAAAACGGCAAAAACGTTTTAAATCTGAGATTGTTGCTAAAATAGAGGCCAGCCCGGAAAATTGAATGAAATAAAAAAAACAATAAATAAACATAATGACTATTCAATATTTCTTTAATTTAATAACATTATTTTTTTAATTCTTTCACAAAATTAATTTGATTTTCCTACTACATATGTAAATGAAGATTGAAGAATGTTCATAAAAAGAAAAATTCAATACTTGTTTACATATATGTTTAAGAAATAAATTACTTAACAAAAACAGTTATTTGACATACACTAATCGCCACTCAAATATATAATTATATTGAATTGTAGCTATAGAACAAGACTAAAATATATTTTATATCTTAATACTACAACTACCCCATTGACTAGTAGTAGTTTTTAGGCGCATTGAAGTCGGTGATACTTTTTACCCGACTGCCAAGGAAGGGTTATGTTTTTCGCGCGTATCTTGTATGTTTGTAAATTTCTTTATTACCTCGTATCGTCCAAATGACTGAATGGATTTCGTTTAGACCACATTACATCGTCCCGGTTCAAAATCTTTTTCTTCTACTTTTAAGTGATTTTGTTCCTCTGGTCCCGAAATGTTTTTCCACTTCTATTCTATTTCGCGTCGCGTTGTACGCCATACTAGCTTATCAAAACGTGTGTTACGATACTAAAGTAGATAGGAACTATTATCGCTGAACAATGGTTTAGAAATGTTTATATTTTGTACGCGACAAATTGCTAAAGCATTTAATAGATTATGCTGATAAGTGGCACTTGAAAATGCTTTACTGTTGTCAAGATTTTAGGTAGGATTGACAGCAAAGTAGATACCTCAATTTTTGAAATTGAAATATGACAATGGTTTTGGCATGAGTTGCCAAGTGACTGCTATCCGTAAGGCAGGTCGCAAGTGAAGTAATATACCCCATGTCACTTCCATGACGAATTTAATGGCACCTCATATGTGAAAATCCGTCAAACAGTTTAACTGTAGGGCGAAATAATTAGACATAATACTTATTATGTACATCCGATTAAAAGTCTCCTTCGACAGTCGGGTAAAAAGAAACACAAAGTCGACAAATACTACACTTTAGTCTACCAATACGGTACATTAGTTTAAAAAATTACTCGGCGACAGCTAGTGCGGTACACTGGCTGGTGTGAAGCTTATCTTGTGGACAAAAGAATTTTTGACGACTGAGCAAACATAATGTCGGCGGATCGCGATCGGAATCTGTTCGGACAGGTGACGTGTGACGATACACATGCGAACGTAGAAAAAAATACATATATTTTATTAGAAAAATATTCCTTTATTCAAGCTAGTATGTAGACTTTGTTCTGATAATGATTTAAGTCTAGACAGGCTTACATTAAAGTAGCTAGTAAGTCAGCTGTCTAAAAGTTGTAGAGATTAAAAATTTTGCGTCGTGCGACTTCAATAAAGCGACTCTCTGAGTGCAAATGTCGCTATCATACATGCCAGTCGAAAAGTTTTTCAACTCAGTACAGAATGGAGCGGGAAGCTTAGTTTGACGAGAACGACGACAGGTACGTACGTAAATACGTGGATATCTCATAGCCTGGCGCACAGTGATACGTCACTCATGTAAGTTTTCTTCGCGTTTCCGCGAATTATCGAATAGAAGTTGAAATTGGAATTTTTGCGTGATGTTTTTTTGTTCTAACGATGAAGCGAATTGAAGCATTGTGCGATGTTAATGGATGATATTGTCAGTCAAATTTTCAATGAATTTTATTAGAACACTTATTATCCTTTACTTTTGTGGAAGTAGTGCATAATCGAGTGTCACTCATTCTGAGTTTTTAGAATACGAATTGGTTTTCAAGGAAAATATTGTAAATTTATATCGCAATTGGCAGGAGGGATTCGTCATTTGTTTTTAAAGCTGGTGACTGTAATGGTCGGTTGACTTGTAAGGACGCTTTAAATTGAATAAAAACGATTCAGGAACGACCAAATGGGTGCTTTAATAAATTTTAATAAGATCTCGGGGATTCTGAGTTGTGTTACACCAATGTATACAAATGTATTGTTGCTATCAGATTCATAGCTAATAGGAGTCAAAGAAAAAATACTACGCTCAATACTAATCATCAATATCGATTATATCAGCTTAACAGACATGAAAGTATAAAAGTGCAACTATTCCAATTGTGAGTATACGAATCCGTTAATTTGCTACGCGACACACGCCATAATAATATGCGATGCGTCGATAATAGAAACGTCTACTCGATGGACTTTCATTTCCGCGCGCACGTCCCTCGATAACAAAGAAGTGTTGACATATTTAGAACAAGCCTGAAATCGAACTGGCAACTGGCAACGCGGCCGGCTCGACAGCCGTCACCACTGCCAACATTGCCAACTAACGCGAGATTTTAATTTTCATATCCATCGCCGGTGACGCGCGCTCTTTTGTTGCCAACGTCACGAACCAAATGGTTCCTTTGGATTTTTTAAATGTCAAACTTGTGACGTTACGTCAAAATTCAATTTGATGTGATTGATTTTGGAAGGGACATATTAAAATCGATAAATTTTTGAAGTGAAACCTTTTTAGGCACGTTTGTGCACTTTTGCTATGGGGAAAAAGCACTGAACTCGCGTGACCGTCACGCTAAGATACGTATTAGATCCACTAGAGGGCGCTAATCTAAACATTGAGTTCTGTCAGCTCCTTATTAATTAATGTCACTAACCTTCTAATGTGATGTTTTAAGTTCGTCGTTTCGTTTTAAGTTTTCACTTCTATCGGCAGTCCCATGACTGCCTATTTTTTTTAATGTGTGGGTTTCTGGAGTTGGTAACATAGATTTTTTACAAGACTTCTATTAGCTAAACCTTTTTAATAATTTCGTCACATTCAGACGGGAGTTTAAAAGTTTTTATAAGTATGTATTAAGACGTGAAACAGGGCCAAAGTCTACTATTTAAATTCTATTAGAATGATCTCTAAAACACGAACTTCGTAACTATGGGGGTTGACCTGCGCAAGAATTACGTTCTCATCAGAACCAGGTCTAAAACAATTGAAATAATACACTCGAGTTTAAGGTATCTCAACCTCAATTCGGTCAAGTAGTCCGTTCAGCTTTCACTTGTATTCAAAACTGGACGAAAATTGAAAAATATGAATAGATTTCTGGCATAGCGCACCTTGTATCGTATCGCTTGTGGCCGTCCACCGTCCGTCACTATCTATATTCCACACGAGCGCTTTCGATACCCGCTTCCTCGATATACCTACTCGATTAAAATAAGACTATTTTAAGGAACAACACTATTGTGAATCGCGAACCTTCCGAGAAAGGTTTTGTAAGTTGATATGTTATTTTAAAGTCACTGAATACATGTGTTTTGAAACGAACTTTACAAAAGGGATGAGGTCATATTATAGGTTACTTTTATTGATTGCCCAATTAGGTAATAAAACATTTAATTTGGCCTGTGGTTCATTTTCTAACTACCTGTCACCTTAAGAAAAGCATTAGTGTTTTACTTACTCTTAATCCAAATCCCTTAGCGATTTGGTCAGATGTCTGGTTGCGAGAGAGAGGTATGAGAATGAATGATATATAACTTAAGCCAAACAAAACATAACACAATTTAGAATGTCTTAGCTTTTAATCATATGTTATGAAATTGTAATGCTCCTGGAGATCTAGTTAGGTTGTGCATGTTGTTGGGCAATGTTTGATTTTAATAAAATTCTTATATTAACTAGTATATTTCTTTGAGCCTATGCGCAAATTCACATAAAGCATTCACATAGGCTATCCATGTGATACAAAATTCTCTAAAATCTAAATACTAAGTATATGGAGTGTATCAGAACTAACATTAAACCAAAAAAAAAACGTTTGACTGCAATTCCCTTAAAAAAAAACATTGATTTTCTTAACATACTTTGAAAAAATCATATAAACAAAATAATGCTCAAATGAGAAATATTTTAAAATATACTGTATACTATTGATAATAAATATAACAGCTTGGTTTCTGAAACATAAAAATATACTTTGTAACAATGAAAAACTCCAACACACATGCAGGAAACTAAAACAAAGCCGCCGAGACACTTAATCGAAATAGAGGTGCGCAATAATCCAACATGGCGTCTGCAATTCGACTGCAGATGCAATTGTCACGGGCCGATGGGCGCGCGCCCGTTCCTTCTGTTTTTACTCGATTGCTCGATGCTCGATTACTCTATTCTCGTTTTTCGTCGTGCCCGACTACCGATACCGTTCCTACACTGAGACCTGTCATATCGCCTTTGTTCGATGTACACCGAAAAAAAAGCAAAAAAAAAAACGAGATAAAAAGTCCTCCCTAGTAAATTGGGCGTCTCTGTTATAAACAACAGAGGTGGAATGTAACGATAGCGAACAATAAATGTCCGATCCGTTTGTATGATGTGAATTTGTTGATTGTTTCGGCTCACCGGTGCTTTGTCAACGGTAGTTTTGGCGCGCTTGCCCAAACGTCAATATGACATTCGTTTTTTAAACGTCCTGCCTTAGCGGCCATTCCTTTAAGACAGAAAGTCCTGAGGCTTTCATTCTGATTGGATGCTTTTCTTCTTCATTATTATTATATTACTACTGTCACTGATTCCGACATACTTTTGTACGTACTTTCTTAATTTCAGAGAATGCGGTAACAATAGAGACAGAATAGATTAAGAATAAATTACTCTTATTCTTGATCTCTTTACGTTTAACTCAAAATATATCGAAGCCTAAAACAATAAAAAGTTAATTTACGTTAAGTTTAAGTTTTTTGGATGTCATATAATTTTTGAATTTAGAATGTTATCGTTTTTGTGCATAGTTTTAATTACAATCTATGACAATGCAGGTTCAGTTCAAAGAGATTTTTTATATGTTTAAACTAGAAGTTCATATTTTAACCCTATCAACCCATGTCTGAAAGATGTTTACCCATACCCAATAAACAATATTTCCTTACCCATGACACGATGCAGGTAGTTGCCACACTTTTTTGTAAACAGCTTAAATTTTAATCGGTATATTGGACGTGTCGTTATCTCAGGGAGCCGGGTGGTGTGTAGGGGAGTTAAGGGGGTGTAGGGGTGTTCGATATGAATCACCAGGAGTAATGGCTGCAATATCACGTAGTGCAGTTTGTCAACTGGTTGTAACCTCCCGCAAGCATAGATAATACAGAGATTGTGCGCACACGAGATACTGCCGATAGACTTTCAGCTTCTGTGGTCGAATGAACTAGAATATCAAGCTAGAATATATTTAACCTGTGTAAAGTATTAGAGTACTTTAATTAGTGAAATTTCTAACTTTAAACTAATATTATCTTAATTAATGTATGTAATAACAAGGTTAATAAGAAAAGAGATAAAAGGTAAGATAAATACCATATATAAAAGTCAGCATGTTTGTTGTTGAAATATAATAATGCTTAAAGGAAGGTAAGAAAGATCATGTGTTATGCTAGTTTTCTAAAGGAAATGGCCCTTGCCAATCAGTGTGGATTTGTTAAATTAACGAAACATATATGATGTATAATAATAATAATAATTTATTTTATTGAATATTTAGTTTTATTGAACAACAAATAATACTTATTTTGTCCAAGATTACAGGCTCTAACAGGATTGAGACGGTGGCGCGACGTGTTCCACGCGCACCTCTCTGATCTGGAGGGGGGTAAGGCCCCCCGTACTCCATGGTGTGGTCGCCTGTTGAAGGCGGCCAAGGTCTGCACGGGTTCCCGGAGGACTCCTTCCTAGGGTATACCCGGGTCCCCCTGCAATAGACCCACTTGTGACGGAACATCGTGTGGTTTTAGACGGTTCGATTCCGATATACCACTTTACCGTTAGCTCTTGTGAGGTGATGACCCGTGGGGCTTCCACACGATAAAAAAAAGGCTCAACTTAGGATACTTCTTGTTAGAGCTATATACTAACTTTTTCTTGTTACTTTCATGGTTAACTTAATAGTCTGGTTGCCCCATGAAAAAACTAAAACTAGTTTGTAGTATTCTGGGCGATTCTATATTTCTAAGTATCCGTATTGTATCGTTACCGTTCTCGATAGCTATATGAACATGGTCCCAGAGTATTATTGTATTATTTAAGGACCTTATTTCAAATCGCTTTTCCACGTGAAACACATACCTCTTCACTTTCCACAAGCCACAAAAAGATTTCTCCCACTTAGCTCTGTATCAATAACTCCTTGTAGCCAGGCTTGGAAAGCGCAAGTCCACGATACGATCGACTTCGAGCACCACCACGATGGGGTCTGAAGGGGCTGAGCGCGCCTAATCTGCGTCCGCCAGCCGATCAGTCGAGAGCTCATTCGACAATTAGTATTGGGTGGATTTAGATTGGTAAGAGAGGACTCATCTTTTGCCATGTTAGCCCGTTCGTGATCTGCATCTTTTGCTTTTAACGCAACTACTGAGAATAAGGTCTATTTTTTAATAAAGGAAAATGGGTAAAATGGATCGATTTATGCGGATATTAGTATGAGAACAGCAACAACCTGTTTGTAATCAATGTTGACTTTTAAAAGTGTCGCATTGTGAGTATTGTGACACGCATGATTAAATTGTTAAATTAAATTGTTCGATATCGCTTGTTATAAGTTTGCAACACCAAACGTACGTGTTGGCAACACTAACGTACGTGTTGGCAACACTAACGTACGTGTTGGCAACACTGTAAAGACCTTAAATGTGTTCAAAAATCAGAGTGTGAGACACACACAAGAGTGAGTGTGGCACGAGTATACAAAAATCATAAAGCAGTCTTTATTTCACAGGTTTTCATGAAAATATATCTGACTACACCAATTTAGAATGAAAACTGTGATTTTATTTTTGAAATGTCAGATGTCTCTTGTTAGTTACTTACAAAAAAAGTTGTCTTCAAAATAGATTCTTAATTTAAATCGCTTTTTATTTTGCTAGTGTTAGTATTAAATATATTTATAACAATAATCCAACTCGATCTCACGGTTAACTTTGCATTAACATTTCGAATAGTTAAAATTTACTCTTAATTAAAGCTTTTTTTTCCTTATGATAAAATCGGAAATCGGTTGTTCTTACTGTGCAACCCCCCGAGGGAGGAGGACTCTCTGAGCTCTGGCAACTCTACACGAAGAGAGACAACACTAAGGTAAGATTTCTGTTTTCCGCGGTCTGTCGTATAGTGGAGGTTCGTTCTCATCTATAATAAAATAAGGGTAAATAATGATACAAGTTAAAGCTCCCTAATTGCTTGTAGCATTATAAGCCTTTACATTCAGCGTGTAATCGATAATGTCAATCGAGTTACTCGATTAATATCTCGATTAGATCCTAACTGCGCTTGCGCAAGTAACAATAAATGCTAGGATATTCCCACGGTTTCATTCAATAGTTAGTGTTACTAGAAAATTCTTTGAATTTAATGAGAGATTGTAGTTTGTCGTCACTTTAACTTGTACAATTCTCAATTTTATTATACTTTTCATAAAAATAATACTAATTCGTTAATGTGTTGTATTTCTGCTGGGAACGCTAGGACATAATCAGTGACGTCATTGATGTTCCTCACCATCAGACCTTTTTCCCAATTCTTTATATTAAAAACTACAAAATATTTTACACCCTTGATGTATTTATAAATAATGGTATAGTCTGAGACTTATGTAATTGCTCACCATAATAAGGATGGCAGTTTGTTTGTCGGACACTCAGTGTATCAATAACCTATAATGTTCTTACACCTTCCAGTAAGTAGTCAAGTCGTACTTCTATGATTGAAATATCGAGCATGATGACCTCATTGTTGAGAATTTTGTAATATACATATATTTACCGACATTTTCTTCAACCTTCTTACACCTTCATACATGTTACTTACCTGAAACAGAAAAAGGTATAAAATGAGAAATAACACAAAATGCTTTTACCCATTTACCATGCTATAGGTATTTTTTTTCTTTAGTTTAGAATAGTATAAAATCAGAACAAGGCTAACAACGAAGATATGCTGTGCCTGAGAAGCGTTCTAATATTCCCAGAGCCATTAAGTCTCCAAAACCCACAAAGTTAGATAAGCATAAATTAAAAAAAATAAATACCCTAGACTGAAAAATCCCTTCAATGATTAGAACGCCCTACTCTCGATTAAGTCACCTTTCAGCCTTTCAAACAAAAATATGAAATCAAAATCGGAAATTCATTTTATCAGCGATGATGCCACAGACATGCACACAGACGCACCGATACACCGATACTGACCCCTCCTTTTTGGGGGATTAAAAATCTCTGCTCCAATCATAGCCGAAATCTCCGCTCTTCAAATAATCTTCTTTTATTATGTCCAAGTCACTCTTCAACCTGTGTCAGTTCTTCTTTCATAATTCAGTCTGTCGTTCTCTGGAACGCCTTGCCGCAGGAAATCAGGATGGCACCTAGTCGCCTATCATTTAAAGTAAAGGTTCGTGCTCTCCTCTTCCGTAAATTGACGGAGTCATCAGAACAGTAGAAATATAAATTGTGTAATTATTATAATACATATACTTATATTTAAATATTCCTGTATGTATGTATCTAAGTATATATTAATTTATTTGCCTTTTTTTCCCTTTTTCACTCTTTCTTATACATTTTAATGCACCTACTTCATTCATTGCTACATCACCCTAAGGTAGACTGGCAGAGAATGCTTTTGGCATTAAGTTCACCTCTGTACACATTGTGCATAAAGTTTTTAAATAAAAAAATAAAAAATAAAAACCGATTTAAAATACATATAAATTTATCCGTAATTCCGGCATAGTTATGGTATTTATTTCGCCTTCGACGTGTGCGAGAATTTAAACATACCAGAACATGTCTTAGCTCAGTCGCCAGAAGAAATTAAATTTAAAATTAAAAACGTTTTTTTGTTGGCCTAAGCATTGTTTAATTTTATTACGTTACTAGTTTTCTAGCCATAAAGAACTGTCAAAGTTTAAAACTAAGATGGCAGTCGTTCTATTAACAATTTCCTTGAGATAAGCATGTCATAAATTAAAGTTGTTTCAAACGCCAACATGTAAATATCCGATCGGTGCAAGAAATGTAATAAATACGAAGTTTACGGGAACAAAGTGCAATGAATCAAAAACAAAACAATGTGATTATCCTCTCGCATTGTAGTGGTGGAGTGTAGTACAATTTATAAGGAAGTAGCGTGTTTTACTATTGGCGAATTTGCAAGTAGGTTAAGTATTTGATCATAATAACCCAACTTAATGAGTCTGCTTCAAAATCCTTAGGTTAAAATGTGTCAGTCTATGATCCGTATGTCTTCAATTCCTTTGACAATCAAGAAGTAGATAGCTTAAAACGTCTTATATGAAATATTTTATACTGAATTAAATACTTTCATAATTATCCTCCTTAACAGCGTAAACTAACATTTTTAAATCCCAATTCTTCCCTCGTCCCTCACAAAGATCGAAGAATAGCTTCGTGAATAAAAATCTTTTTAACAAAAAATTAAACCGACGAAATAAATAAAAAGCATTAAATAAATAAACCTCTTAAGTCTTGAGCTTATTTACATAAACTATCAAATTTTATATAAACTTATTTTGAGTCGGCGCCAAACAACAAACTGATTAATTATCTAAATTTTATATGTACCTACGTAGAAATAGACATGGCTATACATAGGTAATTAATCATTTTATTATTTGGCGCCGACTCAAAATAAGTTTATATTAAAATTTGATAGTTTATGCAAATAAGCTCAAGACTTAAGAGGTTTATTTATTTATTGCTTTTTGGTTATTTCGTCGGTTTAATTTTTTGTTAAAAAGATTTTTATTTGATGATTTTTTTTTCATCATCAGATCAGCTACATGATACGATGATTTCTGAACGCAAATACCTGATAAAGTAATGAAAAGTAAACAGAAACACTATTCATTCCTCCAATTTTCGAGGGTTTCTCTCAATTTTATCAGGATCCCATCATCAGATCCTGACTTCCTTGACATGGGACCACCCTTGAGGTACCCTATCTAACAAAAAAAGAATAATCAAAATCGGTTCATAAATAACGGAGAGATATATATATGTATACGGTCGAATTGAGAACCTCCTTTTTTTTCGTCGGTTAAAAACGAAATAAACATAATTTTATAATGGTCTTTATTTAAGTATCTACATATTTAAACTTGTTGCATTTTTGAAGATACAAAATAAATAATTAAACGTTTCAAGAATCATAAACTTTTATCATGTTTACGGTCTTTTTATGACATGGAGGCATAAGTTAAGCTATAATTAGAATAAAAGACGAAATATATGATTATGCTACATTTTTTAACATTCGTTTGTACCTGAAAAGCTCTTAGACACCGCTTCTGCTCTCCACTTGCGTTTTACACAAGTTCGACAAGAGGCGAGCGCAGGAAATGAAGCCGGCCCGAGAGAGCTGCCGATAAATCCAACGCCACACAAAGAAACTTGCCACTTCTTGCGTCTTTATTCACCAGACAAATTGACTAGTTTTAATTATATATGCGTATGTATTAACTTGTATGATTCTAAAAGGTTTTAAATTAATAAACTTCATCTTTCAGCAGTTGCTTTCTGATTTTGTTAAGTGGGTTAGAGTTATTCCTTACTCCAAATATTTTAACTTAATAGCAATTTCGAGATAAATACGAAAAAAATTCTTTGACTAAGTTGAAAAGTAATTTGAATGAAAATAGATACTAATTGGGTCTACAATTAAATCAATCCGCCTATAAAATATCACTCACGCTAAAATAGTTTTAATATGATAAATATTAAAATTTCCAAAATACTTGTCTAGACCAACAACTTTATAACCAGAACCTGAGTGGCTCTGTTGCCTCCCAAAAAATTACATTGCAAATCCTGAGAGAATATTTTGATACAATATGTGTCTTTTAAAAGTATTTTAACTTTCGCTGTTTTTTTAAAATTAAAATATTATAATATTTTTTCCAAGTATAAACACCATAATTTCATTTCGAAATGTCTTACAAAACCAATTAAACGTATCGATGAAACATCAACAAACCGTAGCTATTACGTCATCTAATATATCCTATTTTACATACAAAAACGATTGCTTATTGTAAACATTTGAGTTTAAAATGGCACTCTCGGCGTTGTTTCATCTCTTTCAGGAAATTACCACAGTTCCTAGCGGATTATTGCAAAATAAGATATTGTTCACTCAATCTGTTCACTCGTTCGTTCACTTCATTCATTTGAACGATGCTCCTTTGTTTCGAAATTTGAATTTGTTGTGATCCGCGATGATTGCTAGCTTGGTTTCAATTTTGTTTTATCTACTTAAAGTTCAATCAAATGTAAGTTTTGTATTAATGTTATCCATTTTAATACATTTATTTGCGTTTGAGCGTTGATTGAATCTATTTAATAAACCTCATTTTAATCCGTGATGGGGAGGATTTCACAAAATACATCTTTTGCGTATTATAAAAAGCATGTAATGCAGTCATTTAGTCAATTTTAAACTTCTAAGACTGAGAACTTGTAATGAGAGACTTCAAAAAAACAATTCCTTAAATTTTAGAATTATGTAAAGAGCCTGTCCCGCTTAATTGAAAATCTTTAGCAAATTGTAGTGAAAAAAAAAAACATTATACTGAAATACAAAATCCTTTTTTATATATAAACCGATATCAAAGATAAATAGTGTATGAAATGTTAGAAGGAAATAAATAAACATGGCCGCGTGTGATGGACGGACGGAATAGGAAATTGCGGAGTCAGATCTTGTCAACGCGTCAATACTAATGTTATTCAATATTTTGATACATTTTATATTGACATGTATATTCCGACCAACATTTCGGTAAGTTTTTATAAAAGATTCATATATTTCTGCGGTTGTTTTATCAACATCACATTTAAAATGATTGTCCGAAATATTATAGAAAGACTTTGGAAGGAACACAGTTTTGTTTCATCACAACCATAGACTTCAATGGTTGTGATGAAACAAAACTGTGTTATTCGTTAATAAGAGAAATGTGTTTATTATTATTTGTGTTTTGTATTATAAATTAGTTAATATACTTTGCATTAAGATTAAAATGTATTGGTATTGGTATAGGGCTCTGTTTCCGCATTTAGACTCATAGGCGGTCCATTATGCGTTCAGATAGACCGACTAGTTGAGCCAGCCTAGCTCCTTCCTTCCTAATTAAAATGTCTCTTTATAGGTATTCCGATTGATCACTACATATTATAAAACGAAGTCCCCGCCGCGTCTGACTGTCTGTTCGCGATAAACTGAAAAACTACTGAACGGATTTTCATGCAGTTTTCATTAATAGACAGAGTGATTCATGAGGAAGGTTTAGGTGTATATTTTGTTAAAATTTTACTAACTTTTAAACTTTCGCGTTCCATGATATAATTATGTATTTATACGGGAATTAACGCGATCACGAAAAGGTATTACATACCTCTGAATTGCCTGACGTTTCGACCCGGTTGCACTGGCCGTGGTAGACGTGTAATACCTTTTCGTGATCGCGTTAATTCCTGTATAAATACATAATGTTAAAATTTTATGTAAATTGATTGAAATGAATGATGATTGTTGAAGATGTCTCTACTTACCCGTGCGAAGCCGGCGCGGGTTGCTAGTGGTTTATAAATAATGCATACAAATTTCATTTCATTTGACGTATCTATTAAAATATGTTTAATTTGTAGTGGAAACATATATATCACAGTGCCTATAATAAATAGTTTTTAGTAACCAATCAATTAATATCTATTGTTTAATATATTTTTATAGTGCGCCAAGGATTTTTGGCGCGTGAATGAAATTAACAGGGGCGCAAGTGTGACTCTATGATTACCTGTTCATAAAATATCTTTACTGATACGAAACAATACGTCAAACGACCCTTATTTTCAGCTGTAATAAAATTCCACTAATATTATAAATGTGAAAGTTTGGATGGATGGATGGACGTTTATTACTCTTTCACGCAAAAACTACTGAACCGATTGTGATGAAACTTGGTATGTAGATAGCCGGAGACCTGGATTAACGTATAGGCTACTTTTAATCCCGATATTCTTACGGGATCGAGACTTACGCGGGCGAAACCGCGGGTCGCTGCTAGTGTATTCATATTTATATTCTTAGCCCAGTTATTTGGCGTTAGTACAATATATTTTTTTCTTTCACTGTTGAGATAGTACAAGAAAACTTGTTAAAAGAGAAAAGCAGTGCATATCTAACCACTTATATAAGTATGTTGCATTGTATTCTTAACCATTAATAAACGCAAATTAATATCACTTAAAAGACGCGTATTTACGTTTACGAAATTAAATAGATATGCAAAATATATCGGGGTTCAAGTTTCACAAAGGCGCTTAAGTCGATTTATGTAGATAATTTTGAATTAATGTTAATATCGACTAGAATTAGAAATTCTGACGATTCTAAATTTGAAATTTATAGTTTTAATTTACATTTTAATTCGCTAGTGTTGTAGTGGCTTTAGTGCCACTACCATACATATGCGAGTATATTAAAATAATTGTTATTAAACCCTCCACACATGTACCCCTTGCTCCAACACGGCTAGAAGACGGGTCAGATATTTCAATCCTCCGTCGGATATTGGCGGGCTCCGTGACAACGCATACATCTCGGATCGTCCGTCCTTATCGTTATATTACAATCTGTGTGCAATGTAAGTTATGACGGTTCGCTTTTATGGACGGATGTTTGCGATTCTAATATATCGTTTTTTTTAACGCCGGTCATGTTTGGGGAGATTTGGCTACTGGTAAAGGAGCTAATTTTTATAAAGGTAAAAAAATAATGTTATTTCGTGAAAGGGTATCACAATGTATTATCGGATTCTCTTGAAATATTGGGAAGTAATTTGTTTTCCTTTAATGAATGAGTTTATTAGAAATAGGCAAACGGTTTTATTCAAGTTAGTACTGCCTGGGTGCCCGACTACTTTTGGACCCGACGGGGGCTCTTTATCAAAGGGTGAAACGAATTTCCGTGTCGGTGTTAGGCGGCGTAAAACCCTATACATTTCATAAATATGAATTAAAAAGTTTTTTTTCGAATGCATGAGTTTGTTGATTAGAGTACTTACACCGAAGGTACCGTGCATTGAGGCACTATATTCGCAAGTCGAAAACCTCTTTAGTTAGGCCTAAATGGTAATTTAAATAATAAGATGGAAAACATTTTATTTAATTTATTTAAAATATATTCTCTCAGTAGACTTTATTGGTGTTGATAATGTATAATAAAAACCCAGCTATAGAATTCTTTAATTAAGTAGCTGTCTGCCTAAATAATAAATTTTATTGTTTGACACTTTAATGTGATTATTTTACACTTAAATTTTCAGATTCAAAAAAAACTTGTTATTACGTTATAAATAAACGATAAAGAGCGTTTATCTCGTTTTATGATTAATTTCTATTTTTCGCATTACAGAATCCACTATATACTATTTATAGAATCCTCAAAAATTCTCAAAAGCGTCTTAATAAAAAGAATAAGAAATAAAAATGTACTGATGTGTAACTCTTACTCATTTATTTTTATATCCTAAATCTATATAAATAGCCTATTTATTGACTCAACATGACCTTTCCTTTTTGTTCTGCGCTTGCGTGGGAGTATCAACGCATCGGTGAATCACTCACGTGCATTGACTCACTAACATTATCTGCCCATCGATGTACTAAACATGAATACAATTATTTTTCCCTATAGATACATATAGATTACTAATTATATATTTTATATTAGCTTGGCCTATATCTACCTATAAATATAACTATCTAAGTAACAGAATCTTTTAACTTAGTTTGCACAAACTTAAAGATGAGTAAGTAAAGTAAGGTTAACTTGAAAATTTGCATCAAGGACCGATGCGTTCATGCCAGAACGGCCTGAACTTATCTGGATGAAATTCGGCGCAGAGATAGATAGTCTGGAATAGCACGTAGGTTACTTTAATTTTGTTCCGGAAAATGTACCGTTACCGTGGAATACATTTGAATTTCCAAGAGAAAGAAGTCACGAGCAAGAACTAGTAAGAAAACAAATAAAATAAATTATATTTAAAAAAAATATAAAAAAAACACGCTCTAATAGCAAGGCGAAATAAAAAGTAGAAAATGATTTTTTTTACACATGAGGAGTTTGTTTTGTAAATAATGGTGGGGGGTGCTATATAATATTTTTTTATGCCACAGGGCAGTAAACGAGCAGACAGGTCATTAGATGGTAAGTGACTAGATACCAATATGCAGGTGTAGTTGAAATTGCGTGTATGTACCTCAATTTTACCGGCACGATAGAGGTCGCAATTATGCACCGATTGCTTTCAAACTTGGACGAAAAATCAACATTGCAAAAATTTATGAAATGAAGGTTAAGTTCGTGAATGGGGGATATTCCCCCAAAGGGGAGGACTGCGAGCCTGCTGCGGGCCCGGATTTTTTATGTTTAGTGGTGCTTGTCGGCGAACAGCATGAATGATTACATCTTCTTCTAGACAGGACCAAACTTCTTCAATTTTTCTCCGCTTTCTTCTACATGATTCATTAAATTATTTAGATTTTCGTCCAGGCCTAGCAAGACAGGTCTAGCAAGAATGAATGCTTCAATTTGGTCTTCTGTGTAACCTACACCCCGATCTAATATCGGGTGTAGGTTACACAGAAGACTAAATTTATCTGTCAAGAAATTTAATTTATCTTCTAAATTCGACAACTTAAAGGTCTGCATTTGATGAAATAAATATTTACGGATCACGATCCTTACTGTCGAAGCACCTTGTGTACCTACACCAAAAATATTTCTTTTATAATGCAAAGAGCCTTATTTTTTTGTATATTAGGTGAAAAAACTTCAAAATGGTGGATCACCAAGATCCATTATTTCCGCACTTTTCCGCGGCAGTTTTTTTTATTTTGTACAACTCAAGTCAATACCTGAATCTGCGACGTACGTTAGTATGACGGTTGCTGGAATTTGGTAGTCAAATTGTAAAATATAAATATATGCTTTATAAAGGCTATTTTTAATTGTCTACAAACGATTTTTACTAGAAATACAGAATAATATTTATGTATCTCTAAGTCAAAGCAACAACTATTTAAACAGGTTTCTTAACGTGTTTAAAACTCATGGAGGCCAGACGTTTGCCGTTTCATGAACATTAATGATTATTATGTTACTTGTGTCCTTCGTAACAGTTTCACTGTACCAGGATTGGCACATAGTATTTCGCGTTATATAACTTCCCTACCCTGATTGCAGTTCAAGTCACATTCCGATGACACGCACCGTCTGAACACCGTCTAGCCAGACCGCAATGGCTATCGGCGCGTACGCAGCCTGCTTTCCCGCCAACTTAAACTTCCACAACCAATAGGCCTAAAAATCCTTACACCTTGTAGTGGTATTTCAACCATAAGAGCTTGCTATAAAAGTTGAATGTTGATTGGAAAGTAAACGGTTGAGTTCAAATTTAAAATCGAACTTAACTGTATCCAATTTGAAATTGGAATTGATTGGCTGTTGGAAGTAGCGCTTCTATTGAAAACCTGCAAGTAATTTTGAACCTATAATGTTTACACTGAAGGTTTTATTTTCTTCGATCAATGAGCTTGTTAAGTTGCTTCAGAGTTAAAGATGGCGGCGTCGCAAAAGGTAAGTTCACACGTGCGTCGCCTATGCAATTCTGCAAATCGATGCGATCGTCGATCTCTAACGGAACCTGATGCGTGTGAGTCGAACTTTTAAATGATTTATACCGTTTATGAACACTGAAGAGGAAAGCAGGTGTCAAACTTAAAAATTATTACTTTTTAAGTGTGCCTATACATTTTTTTCTATTTAATAAGATTATTAAGAGTACCTAATGTGTGGTTATAATTCCAGTACAATTTATCAATATCCGCTTCGTTCGTTCGTTTCGTATTGACATATTATTATGTTTGCGTGCGATCGGAAATTCTGGGTTCGATTGCTGCATCGGGTAAATGGTCAATGTACATATATTTTCAACCCGATTACTTGTATTTTACGGTTACTGCTGGCTACTAATAGGTAAGCGATAACCAGCGATAAATAGGCTGTGTAAATAGTTACCCTGTAACAACCTTCACTTCACCTGACTTCTATGAAATGCATTTGACACTGTCTATGGTACTCCTAAAAAGCTAAAAGCGCTTTAAAGCATTATTGATTCTTGGCATTTCTCTAAGTGATATTCTCTAAGTGATATCATTTTGAACGAAGAAATAATTAAAAGAACTAAAGTAACCCATTTAGTTCTTGCCGTTAGCAAGTTTAAATAGTAATGACCACGCTGAATAGACAAGACTGCTAAGGTAGAAAGATTGAGCGATCGCGTTCCGGAGAAGGGAGTCCACCCACTGGCTGGGAGTCCACCCATTAGCTGGGCTGACGACCTGCTAGAAACAGTAGCAGTAACCTTTTATATTATATCTGATAGTGTGGTTCAGTTCAGTCTCTTCAAAGCAGTTCAGAAAAAAAAAATTTTTAGCTATTTTATTTAGGCTTGAAGACATAGGAAAAACTTACTTATACCGACTTACTGACTAATGCCAGGTTCCATATATAATAATATAGTTTACACACCCCGGTTAGCTATGATGGCACAAACCGGCACACAGATACACACGTTAAACTATTACCACTCTTCCTTTTTACGCCGAGGGTTAAAAATGCATATTGGATTGCACTTTCCAAATATATTTATTATTTTAAACAAACATTTCTGGGCAAATCCGGATACTCCATGAACACTGAATATCCTTGATATTTAATAACATTTATCTACAGTTTAATTCTCGCCAATCATATCGATTTTTTTTTGCGAATCCATAACCTCAAATCGAATACTTTAAAAATCACAATTTTTCCCAAAAAATCTTCTTTTCACTATCATACACATATTATACACACACCTATCTCTACGTGTTAGACATTATATTATTTAACTTTCCTTCATTTAACGAGACTGTGGGCAGCCAACGCGCTTTCAAAGTAGAAGTTAATTGAAATATCAGTTGGTAGTTATTGCCTAACAAACTTGCTCTCCAATAAATAATACCATTCGTTAGCTTCCACAGATTGGAGACAAAAGAGAAACCAGGATCTAAACGACTGGTTCAATTATTTTTCCATCTACAACTACGTAAATACGTTGGCCATAACTCAAATACGTTTCTAGCCACCAGACCAACTTCTCACAATGCATAAGGAAGAGACAATAATTTTAATTGGCACACAATAAAATATGGTGAAGCGGCCGTATCGATTACGTAGGATACCCAACGTTTAGTTAGTGATGGGACTCAGTCGACAGTTGGAATTTTTAGAAGAGTTTTTTTTAAATCCCGTATCCGAACGTTTATTATACCAGTTTACAAAAAAAAAACATTATTTTCTTTAAATGATTGATTCTCTTCCTCAGAACAGATTCTGATCAAAACTAAATTAATATTAAATAATATCCCCTTTTATTTTAGTAATTTACCTAATAATATTTCATAAATAAAATTTACTTGTTAGATAGCAACAAGGTGGCCTACCGGAGGTGACCTATGATTAATATGTTTTGTATGTATTAAATGCTTAGCATTGATTTTCAAAGCCATTTTTTTGTCAGTGTTGGTTTATAAATTAAAAAAAAGTGTAAAATATACGAAAAACAGACACAGAAAATGGCAACTTTCGCTTTTTTATAACGAAGAAGGCCTCTTTGTCTAAATAAGTAGGAAGCCATCCACTTTCTTCTTTGAAATTGTTTAATTTGTTTTACGTTATTAATGTTAATATCAAATATTTGGTTTAATTATCAAACTTCGTATCTCCCTTCGGTTTCCTGTCTATACTTCAAAGAACTATAAATCATTAAAAAAAAATTTAACAATAAAATTATGGTGTGTCTTAATGGATTAATATATTTATATAATTTAGAAAATGTAAATAAAACAACAGTAAACAAAACTGGCATTCATATATGACATTAGTTTTACCTACTACAACTTTTACTAGTTTATAGACACCGGTATTTTACATACCAATTTTAGATAATATTAACGCGATGACGTATTTATTTATATTATTATTACACACTTACTTTTCATTTGCCTGACGGTTCCACCAGGTTGCACTGGCCGTGGTTTGTCACAGAGTGAGTGATTTGTGTGTGTGAGTGGTGGTAGTGGGGGCTTGCGCTTAACGATTTCAAATAAAGTCTACTATTTACCATAAGTAGGCACCTACCTTTAGCATAAATTCTTTTCCATAGAACTAAAAAACCAAATTTATATTCAATAAAAAGTAGTGTTCTTGTTTAAAATTTATTCCCTTGTATCTATTTTAAGTTGTAAACCTGTCAAAACCTATTGCTAGTGATGGCCGACTGTATTTACTTCACTATTAGGTATTTCATTATTCATCTCTTTTACGGCATATCAAGTTATACTGATAGTTATACCGGGATAGTTGGCGCTCCTTGTAGGCTTTCGTCCAGCAGTGGACGGCGATAGGCTGATGATAAAAGTTTTACTGGCTTAGTGAACCATAGATATACAATATATGTATAGACAACACAGTGACCCTTAAAGAAAGAGATAATCCTTTGATATTTATTACAAATCGATCATTGGGCTTGCATGTTAGAATGAGATGAGTAAATCCTTTTTCTATTCCACTGACTGGTTAGTCACGATAAAGCGCCAATACGACAAGGGGGCGCAAGAGTTATAGTTACCAGTTAATAAAATTCCCTATTTTCAGGGAAAGCGATACATGAAGATATTAAAATTTTAGATTGATATTTAGACAGCCTGAATTGCATTTTTTTAAATATGCGATGTGACAATGTTAAAGTTATTGTTTTTAATTTCTGAAATAAAATATACCGGTATTTAAATTCATATCTTTGGAAGACGAAAAACATCTCTTAGAAAAATCTTGAAGTTCTGACGCAACAAATTCCAAACTATTATGTATATAAATGTGAAGGCGTAAAGACAAAAAATCCCCATCCCGTCAAGTTAGCGTGCGCGCGCACCGATCGCAGAGCCGATTGTGACCGCAGGTGCGACCAGGATCGGCATATTCGTGACAATATAATTGTACCGCATACCTCATTCCGGCTCCCTTAATTTATACCTAATAGAGAGATAATCTTATACTTTTTCAACACGTCTCATTTACATTTTAAGCCTTTATCTCGCTGTACAGTCGGGTATAGCTGTTTTATGAAGGCACTTATTCAGGATTGTGGAATTTGCTTGCAGTGTTTTCTTTGCAGAATGTGGTACACTCCAATGCTGGCTAAACATTTGTCACTCAGAGAAAATATTTACGTGAAAAGTTATGATGATAATTCCATTCAGTTTGACTTAAGTAAATGCTATTCTTACTTATCTATTGATAATGGTAATAAAACTGGTTTTACAAGTGAACGAATTATTAATAGCATAATGGGTTTTGCCTTTTTTATAATTAAATAAATAATCTTCCAATATAAAATATTTTTATCTTAACCCATTAAAATTATCAATAGATAAAGCTGCTAAACGTCATTGCTACTGTTTCTTATGATATATGATACAAGTGATAAACAGTAACGCTTTTGCGAACAGGTCAATCAATAAACCCTCAACACAACAGTATTATGTAAATTTGGTTCTGTCATAACGAGGCTGGCCATTAATAATATTCTAATTAAAAAAAATTTATATATATTTTTCTTGCCACTACCTCACCACTTTTTTTCTTCTACCTTGCAACTTCAGTGGCGTCTGTATGCTACCTACCATTTAACTTTTTTTGACACTCACAGCAGAAATACAGTCCTACGCTAGCGTAATGTATAACTTCTTTGTTCTTTAGAGTAAAGGTTTTTCGTTAATGCAGCTGCTTCAACACAAGTAAAACTCTGCTGAGCTAAAACTTCAGGGGTTAAAGAAACGAAAAGTTTTAAGAGTCATGGAAAACAAATTACTATAAATGCTATTAACATTATAATAATGCTACAGATATTAAGCAATTAGCTTAGTTTAGCTATTAATATAAAATATAACAATAGTGTTTTATTTTACACCGTAAATACGTGATACAATCGCATAAGTCATTTTTGATTGTGTGTTTATATACCTGGTTCAAATACAAACATTTAATTAGTTGAAACTGACAAAAATACTATTACGGATAAACTAGTATTTTTGTACCTTATAATGTGTATAAATATACTGTAAAAATAAAACACTTATTATTCACATAAAATCCTTAAAATGGAAATAAAAACTATTACAAATCAGAGATTGGAATCGGCACAAGACTAATATGGATATTATTCTTATGATACAGGTTTATACGCCATTATAAGTTTTCTTAATTATAAACAGAATCAATAATAAATAAATAATAATGGACAAATTGTAAAATATTTATAATCACCATATATCCACTATTAACATTTTAAAATTTGTTAAATCATTGTTACATTATTGTTGTAATGAATTATGTATATATGTAGTGTCTGTCGTAAGTGTTGGGAGACTAAGTGCACAAATTAACCGCTACACAAATTAATAAACACTAGAGATGCGCCGAATATTCGTTTGGTATTCGGTATTCGGCGTATTCGGCATCTTTTCCACTATTTGTATTCGGCCGAATTATTCGGTTTTGTTGCCGAATATATTCGGTTGAAGCTTTTCTATTTTCTTGGCTCATGTAGCCAAGGTGTAAGACAAGACTTCCTATGTAAGATTTATGTTATATTATAAGTCAAAGAAAATATATTTATTTCTTAACCTATAGTCAACATTTATTTTAAACCTTAAATCAACATTTAATTTAAACCTCAAAAAAATTCTGTTATTTCACTCTCCAAATTTAAATTGACTAAATTTTCTTCATATAAGATGTAAACCTTGTACACTTCGAAACAAGGTCTTATTTCAAATTTAAACAAGTAGGTAACATATGTCACTATCGTAATAAGCAATTTACTTGTCGACTAAAGTCTGACACGCTTAAATAAACTTTAATGCTACGTAGCGAGAGCCGCTATCCGTTGAATGCCATCTCTTTTGCTATGTGTTTTTAGTAAGCGTCTTCGTAGGTGTCGATTAAAATAACGTCATCTTAGTTCGTTTTGAACAAGTTTGTATACGGCAATTATACGGCATTTGAATAAATGGGGACTCTCGCTGCGTGGAAATAAAGTTGACAGGTTTTAGTGAAATTTAGTGGCGCTGAAAAATAGATGCCAGTAACAAATAGACCTTGTTACAAAGAAGACAAGGTTGATTTGATGAAGAAATTAAGTCAGGTTTTAGTTTAGTCGAGTGTACAATAGAATCGGGGCCAATATTTATTTTTAAACTTTAAATCAACATTTATACGCAGCAAAACAATGTAAACCGAATAATTCGGCCGAATATTCGGTTCGGTAAAAGTTAAACCGAATAATATTCGGTATTCGGTTATTCGGTGAAACCACTATTCGGTGCATTTCTAATAAACACGTTTACGTGTAAGTACGTTTATTTAACATGTATGTATGGTAAAAAATGTTGATTAACAATTAAATTTAATTCGACTTTCCTTAATAGTGTCTTATAATTATAAAACAAACGTATAGGTAACTAATTAAAGTGTATATTTTGTCCTTGTCCCGCATTGCATCACCCAAAGGTTGAATAACAATAACCGTAATAAATAAATCCTGTGCAATATACCAAAAATCACCCTTTTTTCGACTTGGTCCCTTTTCTAGATGAGTTTCGTAGAATGTTCCGAGTTCCGTTCCAAGTTCCGTTCCGAGTTCCGTTCCGAGTTCCGTCCCCAGTTCAATGAGGCTCTTCTACATAAAATTCTTTAGTCAGCCTCATGGTAATTATCTAGTTGCTATCCAATCAAACCACCACCAATGACAAGTAGGTACAATTCATGTTCTTATTTATATTCACTTTCATGCTGAAGTTGAAAATATATTTTTCCGTCATTGTAAATTACCTCTAAATAGACATAATTTACAATAGCATGTACATTATTTAATCGTATATATTTAAATAAATATGATCAAATTTATTAGATAATAATATTAAGTATGTACATATATTATGTCGCAACTACGGCCATAGCGGCAATCAACATCTACAACTAATAGTTCTGGGAACCTCGCTTCGAAAAGAATGGTATGTTATCAGAAACTGCCAACTTACCTTGTGATTAATGCCAAATATACATTCAAACTTCATCAGTAAGTAACGGCTCATTAACAACCATCCTTTTTTAATCTGAATCGTCTCTTCGCAATTTTGTTTTTCACGGGAATTTGTGTAAAATTGACTACTTACTGTTAATAAACTCTAAAAGCGCTACAAAAGACCAGAGGTGGTCGAAGTAGCGTTATATTCTAAAACCAATAACAATAATAATATACAATGGAATACGAAGATGCATGTAGAAATGTATATACATTTACTAGTCCGTGTTTGTAAATTTTACCCGTTTTTGCAACATTTTTCATTGATGCTCCGCTCCTATTGATTATAGCGTGATGTTATATAGCCTATAGCCTTTCTCGATAAATGGGCTTTCCAATACTAAAAGAATTTTTCAATTCGAACCAGTAGTTCCTGAGATTAGCGCGTTCAACCAAACAAACAAACTCTTCAGCCATATAATATTAGTACAGATATAGAAAAGTAGCCAAAACCGGTAAGTTAATAAGGTCGCAACAAACTTTCCTTACTTTTGGGGTTCCAACCCCTAACCAGAAATCGACAACAACTAAAAAATATAATGCGGTAGTAAATTTCCATTTTTTTTGGAGTCACCAGTCCCACACAGACAAAAGCCAAATCGGGCCAGACGTATAAATAAGACGAGTTTATGAATATGTAATAATGATTTTTTTTAAGTATAAGTTAGAATTATTTTATTCTTAAAAGAAACCAGTATTTGCACTCCAAACAACTCAAAAATGTATATATAATTTAACTTATTTATAGCGTACGTAAGGTACCTATCGTCTTTTACAAATAACTTTTTCGTACTAATTTTTTCTAACGTTAGTAGTTTTCTAATGTCTAACGTAAACATTGATTATATTATCCCAATTCCCGGTTGTCCGCGATTATCCTTCCCCACCCCGGGTGGGGGGTAGAATAATGATATTGCGAGCCGCGATCGCTCGCTGCGATAGCTCCGTTGCGCCGATAGATCGACTCACGCGCACCTTTACGTTTATATTTCACTCCACCAGAGGGCGTGAGCGTTGCACTTGTAAACTCGCACGATTTAATTGGAGGAATCGTCGTTGTTTTAGAGAAATTGTTCAAATGTTTTTGTTGTCATTTTGTTAAGTGTGAGACATGCCAAGGATTACGGTTGTTTTAGAGAAATTGTTCACGGATTTATGTTATTGTATTTTGTTTGGTTTGGATGTGACAAATGGTTTGCAGTTTTGTTGTACAAATGGTGCCGATTGTGATTTATTGTTAATATTGCAATATAGTTTCTTCATACTATAATGTATTAATCAATTGTTAGTACAAAGATATCTCTCATTATTGTTTGAATAAATGAATACCAAGTAGTAACGTTCATTCCTCCAACTGAACTAAATGCTTGTGTTAGGAGTGAGTTCACGTGGTTTATGTATGTAAGAGGAGGGATTCGAAGCCGCGGCCGCTCGATCGCAAGTCCGACGCCTCAGTCATTTTGCTATTATCATCATATTTCAATTAAATCACAATACAAATTACAATCTAATATCGGAAGATTTCAATTGTGACATTTAATATGCATTGCTTTTTGTGGATCTCAAATATTTTATAACCGTCTGAAATACACCTCAAAAATACATCTTTGAAAAACATCTTTAATCTACATATTTTATTTTTAAAATATTATTAATATTTTATGGAAAATTTTGAATACATAATTATATTTTATGGACGAATATATTTTATGTCCAAAAAACTTTAATATTTTATAACTTTAAATTTTGTTTACAGCATATTAGCTTTGGCTACACGATCTGCATTAGCAAAATAATATAAATTCATAACTATTCTTATTTCTTATGGTATTACCTATTCATTACCTCTACTGTCATTAACTTCTGGAGGTTATTAACTACGCGCTGATAATTTTTAAACCATTATTTTATGCCCAACGTAGTCTCTTTCACTCAACGTGGATACACCAAGAGCAGTTTAAATCTACGGGCAATAAAGCCTACCTCAGGCGGGACGACTGCTAAACCGCGACAGGCCCACCTATGAGTCCCATCGTATCTAGCAATAAGCGTTCCTCGCGTGCTCAATAAATCTAACTGCGACGTGCGTACAAATTGGCGCGATCGAATCGCGACGCTTGTCTGCGCTAGCTTGTTAACGCTTTCGCGAGATCGCTTGCGATTTTATTGTAGCACCTACGTGGCCGTCGTGAGTGCGCCCACGACTTGTCGCCCGTATAAAGACGTCGTTCTAAAATAGTGTTGCGACGATGTTTTACTGTGGATAAGTTATAAATGTTTTTGTAGATTTAGGTGTTGCCTTGAATGATGCCATCGAGGAATCGTGCCTTGTTCTAACAACACCGATAAATTTAGTACATACATTGTTGAGTGTTTTAGAAGGGGCAGTTGTGAACTGCGAGTAACTGTGAGTCTCAAATGGAACCTGGTCTATGATCGGTGCTCTTTCTATCGTGGTATGCTTCTTGTGGTAGGAGGGGTTGTTGTAGATTTCAGGGTAGTACGATCTATGCCTAATTGGGTCTAGACTGGGCTGCGTACCGCCGTAATATATTTTGATTAATACAACATTTTCAGTTAGGTTTCTGCTCTTTAAATTCCAGACAGAATTAACAACGGTTTTTAGCTTTTCATATTTCTGTAAATATGAAAAGCTAAAAACCGTTGTTAATTACCACAACACACGTTCACAATCCGGTGTCGTATCGTTATCGCGACGTTATCGTATCGCTCGCGGGAACGTCGCGAGCCTTATCGTGAAACATTACGCTATTGCAAATTGGGTAAGCTGGGTACATGGTGTTTTCTTTTGAATTAATACGAGCATTTGTAAAGTGGTCCCTAGACTATCATGCAGCATGACATGCGAAATCATCATGCTGCATGAAGGACCTATTTAGAGTCCATCGTGCAGCATGATAATTCACTTGGTATAATCATTTTATTCAGTAGATATAGATAGTACAGTGAAGAGGTCTTCTGCGCTGGTATGGAAATGTCTTTGTCAAAGGCAGATTTATAAATAAATCCATATATATAAAAATCAATGCCACTTTTCGTTGTAATTTTATAACTTAAGAACGGGCTCACCTATCCAAACCAAATGTTTAGGCTTTGTTCGGACTATTTAGTAGATGGTTTATGTGAAGTTTGCACAAAAAAATAAAACTTAACGAGGCACTTACGCGGGTGAAACCGCGGGGCGCAGCTAGTAAATTTATAACTATAAAAATAAAAGGAATTGTCAATCAACTGCCCGCACGTAGTTTGCATGTCATGCACGTAGTTTGCATGTCATCCACGTAGTTTGCATGTCATGCACGTAGTTTGCATGTCATGCACGTAGTTTGCATGTCATTCGCATCAATCAATACAATTAGACGGTTATGCATGCATGACAGCACGTAATGCTTTAGAAATGTGTAAATATTAACCTTTAGTACGGAGACCTTAAATTAGAAGAGAATTTTATTTTTTTCTTTAATTGAATTTCACTCTGTTCCATTGTTTTCCATGGCTGCAATAATTACTGCTAAAATTGTTTTGAAAAAACATCAACCAGTATTTCCAGAACGTCATTAATTGATCAATTTAAACATAAAACATACATTAAAACTGACTTCTGCCTTTTAGTATGTATGTCAAGCGATATACGACTTGTAAGTACATGTAAAACCGCTGCTTATCAACGGGTCGCTTTCTATACCACAATCCTTACCACAGACTTTAGTATACACAAATTGTTATTAAAATACTACAACTATCAGAATCAACTTGCCCATAATTTGTCATCTATTGTTGTTATATGCGTATATATATATATATATATATATATATATATATCCTATTTTTCAGGGTTGCCATTTTTAAGTTTTGAGGTTTTATGTATATTTTGAGATTTCAAGTAACGAATACTTTTTTGGTGACCGAGTGTAAGTTGATATAAGAAAATATCAATGTTATTTCACAAAATCATGTGAATCGTTAATTTGACATGAGGTTTTGTCAAGTTAGACACGTTAAAATGCGAAATGTCAAATGTTTCCAAAGTCGATTTCTCCAAAATTTATGTATATTTGAAACTGTAATTTTTTTTCACATGAATTCCTAATGCGAAGGAGGTATTACGCCAATAAAAAAAAACATGCAAGTCGACATGTCAATGTGTTCACGCCAGCCACGGATATATTTACATGTATGTATGTGGTATATATGTGTATCGTATTTGTGTTAGTATTAATATATTACGTAGTATATTTAGTGTGATAGATAATATTTTGTTTTATAAACTACTTTTAGTTAAAACGCACCTACTTCCTGTTTTCTCTGCATCACCCAATGGTTGACTGGTAGAGAACGCCTTAGGCATTAAGTCCGCCTATGTACCAAATGTGCATAAAGTGTAAATAAATAAATAAATAAATGTATACTTTATTATAATAATGTTATTATATAAATGAACTTTCGCGTTCTATTATATACTTAATTATGTATTTATACGGGAGTTAACGCGATCACGAATGGGTATTGAGTCAGCCTGTGACCACGGCCAGTGCAACCTCGTCGAAACGTCAGGCAATTCAGATGTATGTAATACCTATTCATGATCACGTTATTTCCCGTATAAATACATAAGTAAGTATGTATTAAGAATCACTCCAGGTGGTCTTTTACAAAACTTGAAAAACTACACACAATTCTAATTATAAACATTTAATTAGATATTTCGATTATAAATTACCTATCAATGATTTTGATTTTAATAACATTTATTATTCTTACTATAAAATTTTAAAAATGTCTCAAGTTACAACCATTAGGAGTTCAAATCAAATTTAAATACTGACCACGCCCTGGCGTGTCGGTGTTGATTTGACTCGTCAATTAACTGTTCGCAATCACTATACATACCTGCATAATTATACAATATAGATAATTGAAAAACGGATATTTTAAAAATATTATAACTGCATGTTTTTCAAGGAAGTATAAACGTACGTACAAAGAAATTTCTAGGAAGAATAACCAGTCCTTATATTGCAGCAATATGCATATCTACGCCATATTTGCCTGACAATCGTCACATACATATTTGATATAGTAATCTGTAACTAGTCTGCGCATAGGGGCAAAGACGTTATCAGCACTCATCCGATACTACCCGTATGCCGGTGCTAGATAAAAAAACAATTATACTTTATGCTATAGGTATTGTCTATTTGTGTGTGTCTAAGGCGTAAGTAGTTTTACGTTTTAAATTATTGCGATAAGAATCTTTTGTGTTGAGGTTTTTTGTTGGTGGAATAAGTTTTTTATTTCTTAGTTATTTAGTTCGTTCGAAAGATTTTCCTAATAACTTTAATTTTTTTTAAATATATTCATGGTTTACATAGTAGTAAAGTTACTAGTTTACTAGCTAAAAGATAGGAGAAAAAGAATACAAAAAAGGTGAGGAAAAAGTTACAACAGCTGAGGAAAAAGTTACAATAAAAGGTGAGGAAAAAGATACAAAAAATAGGTGAGGAAAAAGATACAAAAAATAGGTGAGGAAAAAGATACAAAAAATCTGAGGATAAAAATACAAAAAAGGTGAGGAAAAAATACAAAAAAGGTGAGGAAAAAATACAAAAAATGTGAGGAAAAAATACAAAAAAGGTGAGGAAAAAATACAAAAAATGTGAGGAAAATATACAAAAAAGGTGAGGAAAAAATACAAAAAATGTGAGGAAAAAATACAAAAAATGTGAGGAAAAAAATACAAAAAAGGTGAGGAAAAAATACAAAAAAGGTGAGGAAAAAGTTACAATAAAAGTTGAGGAAAGGCTTTTTTGTATTATTATGAAATGGAATAGCTGTTTGTCTTCCAACCCACCTAATGGAAAGTGACGATGAAGACGAAGATGGTACACGCCTATCCAAGAGAAACCTGTTCACTCTACACTATATACCTATAATGCTAAACAATAAAATAAAGTAGTTTTCTTTGACAAATTAAAATATACAACGTAGTCCTAATTAAAAAAAAGAATACTAATAATTTAATATATTGCCATGCCTAGTAATTTCATACTATATCATATTTCAATTTGTTTGATACGAGACTGATTTGACTTGAAAATTAACGTTACACTTTGAGAAATGTAAATATAAAAGGCGAAGAGTCGACATAATTATGATTAATTGTTGATATAATTTATTTATCAATTTAGGTACTTCAACATCGAGACTTACCGGTCAAGGCTATCATTTTAGGGTAGCGACAGATTCTATGTAGGCCATGCTTTCACCTTCATCTTATACACTGATGAAAAAATGAAGAAAATTTAATAAACCGGAAACTAAAATCAGTTCAGAGGTGAGACAGTGATCAAACGCAAGCCTATTGTTTTTTTACCTACATTATTTGAGGGACTCTGACAAGACAAAATACTGGCTTCTTAGATCTACTGTAGTTTGATATTAATACATTTCGATTTGTACATAGTTTGTTCATACTGTGGATTTAATATGGACTCCTTACTTTCATTATGAGCGTTTTTTTAATTTAGGTCAATTTACTTTAAAAAAATTCTATAGCAATTATCTTATGCAGATCTAATGCATATTGTTCCTTAACCTCTTAAAAACATGGGATTTTTCATTGTTTCATCAATTACTAAGTTATCAAATTGCCCATCACCACTATCTGATGCGTACAAAAACTGTCCACAGAAATTACCTGAAATTCAAAGTCCAAAAATAAGAAACAAGAACTTATAAATATTCCGTTCGCGTAAACCTATTATAAAAAGTCATTAAAACTAGATTGTTGCAGGCGATTACGAACAAAAAACCTCCTTTATAAAGATACAGGCATGTCGAGCGTTATCGCGGCGAACAATCGCACTGTATCGCGCGGGCGAATCGCGCCGCGATCGGGAGCGTTTTCGGCGATAAAATACCTCCCCTCCACCCTATGATGGGGTGTGAGGGTGTCGCGACGCCTTTTCTGTGTAAGAACTGTGAATATTTCTCCGTTAGTTTGTTATTGTTGATGGCGAATAATACAAGAATTTTGCAAGGGATAGATTAAGATATGGCAATGTCAATTTCTAAATATTATATAAATACTATTTAGGTTTCTCAGTGACTTAATTAGAATTTTAATACAACTCAATTACTGTTTTTTTGTTTTACCTATCCATTTAAAAAAAAAATATTTATTAAATTTATTTACATTTAACAAATAAAAAAGTTATTAGTAGATTTTAGAATTTGTTTGAAAATTCAGTACATAGGGCTTGTTTTCAAACTGAATTTGAAATACTACCGAAGGTAGGTACCAAAATGATTTTGTAGTAAAATTATGGACGTTGTGTTGTAAAACCAAGAAGAAGAGATTACTTAAGCAAATTTAAAGAAAACACACGTGCTGATAACCTACCCAACATCAACACCGCTCGACATCACACGTCCGCGTATCACACCGTCACGCTCGAATCCACCTTCCATTTATTACACCGGATCGTTATCTGAGATGGAGAGCGGGCGCTCGATAAGAACGCCGCGACGCTCAGATCGTGATAACAGACCAGCCGCGCGGGTAGGACGAAACGGTGTGAGGGGGGCCGTAATTACAAGAGAGAATGTTATCATATCATCTGTGATTTAGTGACTAGATACTTCGTATGAAAATAGCGCTATGTGTAAATTGTATGACCGTATTTTATCATATGTACCTTGTTCTATCTACTCTTATTATTACAATTACGGTTGATATGGTACTCAATATGATTGTTAACGCTACTATGGTGGCAAATAAGGATACTGCATGCCTGATGTTTAGAGGATACCAGTGCCTTTAAATATTATTGCCAAAGTCTCCTTTGTGTAGAGCTCTGACGACCCGATTACCAGCAGAAAATCTATGTGCAACCCAAAAAAGAAGTGCAATGTTTTCAGGGTTCATGTATGTATTGTATATTTTATTTTATTTATTTATTTGGGATAACAAACAGTAGTACAATATTAAATTATTCACATTATAATTTGGTACAAATGTGTCAATTATACTACCAACAGCATTATCCACTTGTTACTTACACAATGTTATAGAAAAATGGTGCATGCTACGCGATATAAAAAAATAAAGAATAGAATCAAATAATTCATAATAAACACGTTAATTAATTAGGTATATTTGTACAATAAAAAATGGACAAATGCGATATATGTCTAATTAATTTTTATAAATTAAGAATAATATGTATTATGGAAATTAAGAACCTGATTTGGAAGCAGTTATATTATTCAAAGTTTCTAGTAAACATTTTTTATATTTGATTGCAGAATGCATGAAGATATCTGTACTGTTAAAATAGGTATTGTGATAGGTAGTGTGATCTTAAGCCTGCGTTTGTTTTAGGAACATGATTAGTAGTAATCGCTAAGAGACGATGCGGCCGAGCCTGCCTTCGCATAACTGTTCTGGGGACAATGTAACATAATATATGTGAGTTTCTTTATTCCACCATAACTTCTTAATGCCTTAAAAGACTTGGATGTATAGTTCGTGGTACCGTTAGAATTCTTACATCATCCCGAGTTAACCTCGTTATAATTTTTTTGGAAAAAAAATATGGCGGGTATATAGCGCGTACTTAATTTTTTGGTCGGACAGTTGGGTTCATCTAATCAGTAACTTGTAACCTTGTCATATTTTAGAGATTACTATAACAGAAATCAAGCGTTTCCTAACGTATATGGTGATATACGCCTGTTCGAAAAAACTCCGCAGTCGAATTGAACTTGTTTACAATCGAAGCCTAATGTCAAAGTTTTTTATACCTACGCGTTTTCACAGCAAATAGGTATTCACAAACTTTGTAAAGCCTTGATAGCGAACCGTGGAATCGCACATCTTCCACTAAATTATCTCAACATCCAACTTTCACAGATCCGTCAACCGGCACCGTACAGGCGACCTTTCCGTCGCCCCGCCCCTCGCGATCTGGAATCAATTAGTGTGCGCGTGAGTCGCCCGGCCCACAGCCACATCGCATAAATCGATGCTAAACAAGATTGACCCCGAAACGAGGTTTAAATGCATTCGCTTTGAATGGTATGGTTGTCAGCTCATAAAAAAAAACCGGTAGAATAATTCTGGAAAAGCAGGAAATAATAATTTATATGAGTAAATAAAATCGAGGATAAAATCGTAATCGTAAATAGGTATTACATACCGTTGAATTGCCTGACGTTTCGATCAAATCGCACTGACCTACCTATCGCCTATGACCACGGCCAGTGCAATACATATTAATACCATTAATCGCGTTAATTTCCGTAAACATAATGAATTAAAGTTTGAGTATAAGTAATAATTAATTGTTTCATCTACAATTTTTTGACATTAAAAAAAATAAGAATGGGACGAAGAGTATGGAATGGAAAGATTGAATTAATGTCATTGACCTCGTCTAGTATTGTAAAAAAATAAGTAAAAGGATTAAAGAGTAACTGTGTGTATTAGGCATTTCAATAGTTGAATTCAGTTGGATCATGTTCTAAGACAAGATTTAAAAAAAAATCTTAGCATAGGTACCGTCTTGTACATTATGGGTCGGCTTGTAGTCTAATTTTAATTTGAGACTTACCATTTCACGGAAAACCGCGATTACACAACAGTATTATGATATTTGGGATAAGGCGTATTGATTCGGGAAAGGGATGTCTTTATTCAGAGGAGATCAATTGAAACAGCTGCAAGGCAAAAAAAGGCTTATTGTATTGAAAACTGATCAATATCACACTTTAAAAATATTATCGCTTTTATATATTCTTCATCGAAACTTCGCTTCTTGAAAGACGAACTGTTCTCTCTACCGTCTGCGACGCGAGTCTTCGCTACTCTGACATTTATATAATTCAAACGTTGTTTTAAAGTAACTTAGTGCAGATTTCTCAAACGCCAGTATTAACGTATGTCAGAGGTGTGACAGTATTAATGGAGTGTCGTTTTTTATCCTCATGCATACCGTCATAGAAGCTCTATAGGAAAGGGGAAAGGTTTAGTATAGCACAAGTGATATTATTCAGACTATGTAATATTGTATTTAAATTATTCGAAATAAAAAAAAACAGACAAAAGTTAGGTTATTTATTGGAACGGAAGTTTCTTATCGCACATCACTGTTAAGCTGGGGCTAAGCGGAAAAAACTGTTAGCGCAACGACAAATGCTGACCGTGAGTTGATATTTTTATTTACGCCATCTGTGGATACTAATGTAATTTGTTGTTGGTTGTACACTAATTATCAATTTTTTAGTTCGGGCAAATTTCACAGATGGTGCAATTGTGATTTCGAGTTTTTACAATTTTTACTATATTTTGATAAAATTTATTCAAAATACTTCTTCCAACCGGGTGTCCCAAGACACCGCACGCGTTTTAATAGTTAAATAAAGTATTTAAGTTACTAATTAAATTAAATAATACAAATAAAGACCTTTGTTATTGTTGTGATGGTAATAAATAGCACATTCACTTAACCCTGAACCCACTCATAATCATAACACAAGCATTTAGCTTGTCTGGAGGGGTTCACGAGAATATTTGTAACTAGCAACCCGCCCCGGCTTCGCACGAGTAGCAGAGCCAAATCACACAAAACCTTAAGTAATTATACACCTCTAAACCTTCGTCATCAATCACTCTGTTCATTGGTTCATGGGTTCAAAACCCTATGAAAACTCGTTTGGTACTTTTGGAGTTTATTATTAGTAGTAATTTTATATTATATAATAGTATTTTAATCTTAAAAAAATCTTTAGAATTGTAACTATTTATTTGCAAATGATGCGATCACCTTTGATGGGTTTCTACCGTGACGGGTATCAGAACACAAAGAAATTACATAGATTACATCACTTACATAGCACACACATACAGATGTTATAATAGAGATTTTTATCTATCGCATTAATTGCAAACAACTAAAAACTTGTGCTATTATACTTATTTTCAAATTTAAAAAAAATTAAATTGTAAATTTTATTCATTTGTATGCATAAGTACCTACTCTAATTTGACATTTGAAGAATTCAACCACGACCAGCTACCTTTTGAGTCAGTACAAAGACGAGCCTTGAAGATTATTAATAATATCATACTAATAAAAAGTTATTGAACCTGCAAGACCTTATAGAGATTTATCTTACTAATGAAAATTATAGAACTTGTTTTGTCATCGAACCATACCTAACTCGTTTTAAGTTATGAGTTATAATTTGTTCCCAAACTGTTTTTTCCAATTCTTATGTGACATTGTTCCAAATCAATTATAAATATCGATTGGAATAACAAACGCGGAGCAAGACAGGTACTAACAAGTGTTTTACTAAAACATTATCTCGAATACCAATACCAAAATTGACAAAGATTGCAAAAACAAAATTAATTCTTATCCAACCCACGTCATTTAATAATTTCTTGTATAACCTGTCGTTTTCCAAATGGAGTCACGCTCCAAAGACACGTCTGTAGTTGATATTGCTACTATTACCAGGTTGTAATTATGTCAAGCGTTTGTTTCAACGATAACACAAGTGTGTTAACGCTGAAAGATAATATGGTGAGGATTTGAGGAGGCTACTTTACTGACACTGACTACTTGAGACAGTTTTTCGAAGCCGTGGCCGAACATAAAGTTTTATATTTATGTTATTTTATATATTTAATGCCGCACAAAGTGGGACATTTGGCCACTATACTTTTAACAGCGGAGGTATTAGCAACTACTCAGTAATCTGTGGTATTAGTAACGTTTTGGCATTGCTTTAAGATTAGAATAAGAATAGAATTTTTACTGTGGGAGAGCCATGCATCGGCATATATGGGCCGGCTCGACCGGAGTGATACAAAACCGGTAGTGACATTGCTTCAGTGCGTTGTATTTCGCCGAGTAAGGTTACCGGAGGCCCCAACCCTTCCCTCTCCCCCTCTTCTTCCCTCACCCTCTCTTTCCCCCTTTCTTAAAGGCCGGCAACGCACTTGTGACTCTTGAGTTGCAGGTGCCCATGGGCGGCGTTAGCCACTTACTACCAGATGAACCCTGTGCTCGTATGCCCGCCATACCATAAAAAAAAAATAAACATAAGCAGAGGTTACCGTCCACCTATAAGGCGAAAGTAAGTTTGTTTGTTACGCTCTCTCGCCCTAATTACTCAACCGATCGTAATAAAATTTTGTATAGTACCTACACGGTGTCAGGGTAACAGGAAACGGACGTAGGGTACTTACATCTAGAAAAAAGTACTGCTCCCGATGGATAGAGAAATAATGAAGTCAATGAACTACATTTTATGTTATAATTGTTTTTTATACGACTAAGACGGATAACAAGCGTGCGGACGGCGTAATAGTTAGTCGTTAAATAATCTTTTATCATTTGTAAAACGGGTGTGTGTCAGACATTTAGTTAATGTTTATTTCAGTATCGTAAGACACTTAATCTACATTAATAGTAATAATTGGCACACACACCTCACAGAGGGGAGTCTGATCGCAAGCTAAGCAGAGCCTGTACTATGGTAACCAGACCGCTGATAAACATGTACTTAATACATGCATATTATAGATAAATTACACCCAGACACAGAACTCATCGTGCTCATCACACAACTATTTGTCCTGGTTGGGAATCGAATCCAAGTCCTCTAGCTCTGCAGTCAGCCTCACTAGCCTCTAGACCAACAGGCCCGTCAAAGTAATTATAAAAATAAGTATTATTAAAAAAAAAAAACGATCTACATTATGTTTTCATTTACTCTCCACCCCAAAGAAATAACATATGCGCGTAATATTTTTTTAGCTATAAGCCCTATTTCTTTATTGTAATTTAAAAATAGACGAGTCAGATAAAATCCACTGCGTACCGGTGTAGATATAAGTTCCAGATAACAGCTTCGATTCCCCGGTCAGCAGATGTTGTCGTGTAATAACTTTATCATATCTGATTTTAAGAAATCTGAGTTTTAAACAATGGCTCTATAATTTATAAACGTATTTTATAACACTAACGGAGTAAAGTAATTATTTTCTGTACTGTTTAAAGTAGATTAGTAGATTTATTATTTTGTAGTTGATTTGTTTTACGAACTACTTCTACGTACACTTCCACTGCTGAACCTCTAGATTTCTGGACTAACAGCAGAACCCCGCAAAAACACCAGGTGTTGCACTCGACGACGTAAACCGTCCTTAAACTCGCACAATTTCATCAGAAGTAAACAAAAGAGTTTGAAATGACATCCACTTCCATCCTTAGCAGAGCGGGAGACTAAAGCCAAAACAACAGAATAAAAAAAAAATATAAATTTGTATTGAAATACAATTCTAATTAATAACATTGGTTATACAAAATCAATGTATAAAAACAAAAGCGGAATAGCGACACAGTAAATAAAGTAAAACTCAGCTCACATTTAACTAAACTAGCCGTTCCCACAGTATCACCTGCGTTTATGATCACTGCTCCGCTGCTATTGGTCGTAGCGTGATGTTATATAGCCTATACCCTTCCTCGGTAAATTAGCTATCCAACACTAAAAGAATTTTTCAATTCGAACGAGTAGTTCCTGAGATTAGCGCGTTCAAGCAAACAAACATATAAACTCTTCAGCTTTATAATATTACTATATATAAAATAAAAAGAACCTATTACAAGACATTAAAAGCAAACGTCTAATGTAGTCGTCAGCCATCACAGATTAAAATAAGCAATTCAATTAATGATGTAATCATATATTATCATCATCATTACCACATAATATATGTAGATACCAAAGATTACTAATGACTATTAATAAACAGTTAATAACGACTCATAAGATAATTTGTTTACTTATTTCACTGGCTATAACTGCGATAAATAACAGCGTGGTACCTACCAATAGAGGGGACATAGGACAATAATAATAATAACTTGACACATCTCACACGTGGCCGTCTAATTATAAACTAGGCAGAGCCTGTACTATGGTGACAGGACTTCTTGCGGAAGAATGCAATAGCGATTCTCGCTCCCCTGATCATAGACAAGTAGCGGAACACCGGGTTGGTTTTTAGTCGGTAAGAGTCCGACAGACCCCTTCGCCCCCCTAAGGGGAGAGGACATACATGAGGATCTTCCACCTCGTCACAAAAAAAAAAAAAGGCAGAGCCTGTACTATGGTGACCAGACTGCTGATAAACATACTTAAATATACTAAATACACACATATTATAGATCAATTACACCCAGACACACAACAAATGATCGTGCTCATCATACTATTATTTGTCCTGGGCGGGCGTCGAACCCACGACCTCTGGCTCAGCAGTCAGATTCACTAACCACTAGACCAAACAAAGCCCGCACTTATTTATGTATAAATAAATAAATAAAGTTCTATTTTTTCAAAGATATTTTACAAGTTTTACTTATACATCTAACAATGTATCTTTACAACACAGGTATCTATAAATAATCATAAATTTAAAATTTAAAGTACCCCCGACTCGAAAACCCCTTCAACGATTACTAAAGAGCTGATGATTTCGAACGGCTGAACAGATTTTCTTGAATTATATCTAAGAACACTCTCGATCAAGTCACCTTTCAAACAAAAAAAAACAGGCACTCAAATCAATTCATCCGTTTGGGAACTATGATATCACAGACAGACACACTTATAAGGCACCCCTCTTTTTGTGTCGGGGGTTAAAAACATTTTTCTTTGTGTTGACTAATAATTAGAGAGCGGTGTCTAAACTAGACATAGTTATACACTTTTTCCCGCTACAGTTTGTGGGTTTTGCATTAAATAAAAAAATAGAGTGGTCTAAAAAATTTTTGAAATGCTTTAAGTAAACTACTATAGGTATCTTATACAGGTAAAATAATTATAATAAATAAACTATGCACTATAGTACACCTATTTTGTTAAGTTGCGTTATAAATATTGTTGAATTTTAACAAACGTTAACGACAAATTTCGATATTATGGTTGCAATATTTTCAACTAGCAACCCGCCCCAGCTTCGCACGGGTACAAATTATACACCAAGACCATGAATCCTCATGAATCACTCTGTCTATTACTAAAAACCGCACGAAAATCCGTTCAATAGTTTTTCAGTTTATCGCGAACAGACAGACGCGGCGGGGGACTTTGTTTTATAATATGTAGTGATGTCAAATCATGCAACAACGATTTAGTCAGTGCTCTACGAGTGTATAAGAAACCTAGATCACCAATTGTATTATCTGAAAGAAAAAAAAACTATAGATGCTCATTCATAAGGTGTTTAAAACGTTGAGGTTTTAGGGAACACAGTGATAACCCGTCTTGGGTACACCTTGACTCTCGCTCACAGGTTCCCGAGTGGTTTTCAATTTCTTCGATTCAGCATTGACCCACCCCTCATTAGAGTAATATCCATAGAGGTTTCGACACGACAAAGTAGCCTTTGTGAAAATATCATAGCTATTCATATACTATTGGGAGATCGGTAAACCTCAGTAAACTATTTATTACGAGATGCAAACCCTTTTTTATGCATTGGACCGATAAAAATACTGTTCCGCATTTCGCTAATTAGAAGTCAACAACGTTAATGTTATTACCAGAACCTTATCTCAGAGGAAATATAACATACTTCTAGTCCCGATAAGGTGTTCGCTTAATTGATATGCTGAATTGGCAGACCACAAAAATAGTATCAGTTTCAAAATGGCGAGACTTCTAGATGGTAATAAACAATGTGCTAGAGTATTAATTTGATAAGAGCAGACTAGGGCCTCTGCATCCATATGGTTTTATATTTCTCGGGATGTGGTAATAGTTTGTATACCAAATCCCGCTAATATTATAAATGTGAAAGTTTAGATGGATGGATGGATGGATGAATGGATGTTTGTTACTCTTTCACGCAAAAACCACTGAACCGATTGCAATGAAACTTGGTATGTAGATAGCTGAAGACTTGGATTAACGCATAGGCTACTTTTTATCCCGATATTTCTACGGGATCGGGACTTACGCGGGTAAAACCGCGGGCGCTGCTAGTATTAGATATATCCAATCGGACATATTTAGAATCCGAAAGGAATACTGCTGTACGATATTCTACTCGTGCGATCTTCTCCGAAGATACCAAGATATTTATTTTGAAATTGTTTTCTTTTTAGAGTATATTTATGTTTAAGCCTGTTGGGAGTTGTCCTGGTATTGTAATCAATGGATGAGTCCTGTTAAATAATAGTTATATTTGGTAATTAACATGTTTCAACAGTTTGGGTCTCAAATATTTCCAAAAGCCATTAGGTAGACTTTTGTAGGGAGTTAAGTATGAGTTACTCATGTTTTTTCCACATACATTCATCATCAACCTTTCATCGTCCACTGATGAACATAGGCCACTCCTAATGTACACCACAGAGCTCGACCGTCAGATCCAGTTTTTCCCCGCCGCACTATAGGACCAAACAGTACTTACCATCTCAAAAATGGTTTTGACGAAAGTCGTAAATTCATAGATCCTTTTATAGTTTTATACTCTCAAAAGATGGAACTTGCGAATTAATTACAAAAACGTACGTTTATTAAGTGAACCTCAAACATTGGGCATAAATATTTTCATGCCAATTAAATTACCGTTAAGGAAGTTCAACACAAAATTATTCGGAAGATTTCCAAGGAAGCATTTTAGTGTTATACATCATTAGATAGCTTAAAATGTACACTTTGCAACCACGTTCAGTTTTAGTAAAAGAAATAATTGTTTTATTTATTTTTTAGTGAAGTAAAGAAAATTTCGATTTTGTTTATTTCAATACGAGTCTTCCTTGTTGCCGAAGGCTGCCAGTGTCAAGTCACTCTATTAGAGACCTTACCTATTCAGTAATATGAGGATAAAGAAAAAACTTCCGCGTTTTTTGCGCCAGTGGTGATTTAGAAGCAATATGTCAATCGGGGGGGGGAAAAAAAATCCCGAAAATTACGGTTCTTCGTTTTTACTATGAAATATTATATTTAATTATTATATTTTGATATATATCTTTTTTTTTCATTTCTATGATAGAAGCATACATTAACAAATAAATAGACTACAAGAATCTTCCCTTAGCACTTTTGTTAGCGGTGATCACCTTAACCACAAGTATGATAAACTATATTGCTGCGGAAGTTATATTTATCTGTTGCGGTAATTTATTATAATCAGTACTGATTACATGATATTTCGATGAGAACTATCATAATCAATTGTCCCACGGTTTTTGCACAAGGCACCAAAATATTGGTCCTTCATATACCCGTGTTTTCAGCATACTATTCATCAAAGTGTTCAGATACTTCTTTTCAATATCAATTAACAGACAAAAAACATATTATCTAACAATGAGTGAATTAGTTTGTGTTCGACGCGATCTTTGTGATCAAATAATAAAAGGGAAAAGTACTTCAGACCTCAGACAATATTTGTTGAACAACTTTCGGAATTATCGGAAACTGACGTTAACACTGTAATAGAGAGTATTCATAAAAATCTAACATCAAGTTGCAACCAGAAATGGACGAAAGCTCAAAGAAAGCCAGACAGGTTCGAGAGTCTATACTCAAATTGGTTAAACGGTGAGTTTAAAGTAACATTGAATTCTTGCAGTACCTCAACATCTCAAAATTCTGGCTTGAATACTTCTGGTGATCGTGGTAGACCAACAAAACCATATGACGAGTGTTCGGAAAGCACAAAGAAACGAAAAAATATGGAACTGGTCCAGGAGTATGGAATGGGACATGTCCGTAACGCTTATGTGCAAGGTTTACGACCTATGGGTGAAAATGACGAAGTGTCAATTGTGACTATTATCAGAAATAAGGAAAAAGAAGAGAAAAAAGTAATTCTACAAAACATAATCAATCCAGATAATGCACTTTCTTTTACAAAAGAAGAGGCATTGAGTATGTGTATTGAAACAGATCTAACCAAAGCCCAATATGTGTACCTAAGAAAAAGGCTCGTTGATAAGGATTTAAGTTCTGTTTTGCCTTCGTATCAAATACTATGTGAATCAAAAAAGGCTTGCTATCCGCCTGCATCTAGTATAACGGTGACAAATAAAAGCGCAAAAATCAATCTGCAAGATCTCTTAGACCATACAGTCTGCTGTATTATAAAGATAAAGTCAGGATCGACAAACCACAATCGTCTCAAGCTGTTCACTAAATGGGGATGTAATGGATCCTCTGGGCAAAGTGAGTATAAACAAACTCTACCGGAAGAAAACGAACAAATATCGGATGCTAATTTGTTTATAGTGTCCCTTGTACCACTGCGACTAGTCGACGAAGAAACTTCTGCAGTTATATGGCAGAACCCTACTTGCTCATCTGTTAGATATTGCAGACCAATTTCATTAGAATTTGCAAAAGAAACACCTGAAAAAACTACAGCGGTTGTCAGTGAAATTGAAGCCAAAATTAATCAATTGATTCCAACTCTTGTGGCAATAGACGACAAAGTCATCGAAGTTAAACATGAACTGTTTATGATAATGATTGATGGGAAAGTTGCTCAAGTGTTAACGAACACATTATCCAGTGCTACCTGCACTGTTTGTGGAGCAACTCCCAGACAAATGATCTTTTAAAAGTTACAACAAGAGTTGAAAATGAAGATGCATTTAAATACGGATTGTCGATGGTCTAGTGGTTAGTGACCCTGACTGCTAAGCCAGAGGTCGTGGGTTCGATTCCCACCCAGGACAAATAATTGTGTGATGAGCACGATAATTTGTTCTGTGTCTGGGTGTAATTTATCTATAATATGTATGTATTTAGAAATATATAAGCATGTTTATCAGCAGTCTGGTTACCATAGTACAGGCTCTGCCTAGTTTAGGACCAGACGTTCGTGTGTGAGATGTGTGGAGTTATAATGTGGAGTTATAATAATTATAATTATAAAATTATAATGGATAAGATTTATGGAGACGATCCTCCATATTTCTTACAATTTGGGTTTTGAGAAGTGGTCAGCAACAACTCCAGAAAACAAGCAACTTAAAGAAGACAAGAAAAAATATGTCCAAAACGTTTCCGAGAAGTCCTTGATAAACCACGTCAAGGTTCCGGTAATAGCAATGACGGAAATATGGCAAGGAAATTTTTCCAAAATTACCAATGTTCTGCAGGGATAACCGGAATTGATAAAGAATTAATCAAGAGATTATATGTGATTCTTCAAACCATGTCATCGGGATTCCTTATAAACGCAGAAAAATTCGGGCAGTATACACTGATAACCGCGCAATTATACGTAAGCAAATATAACTGGTACTACATGCCATCTTCGGTCCATAAAGTACTTATACATAGTGCTAAAATAATAGAGCATTATGCAGTTTTGCCTATAGGACAATTATCCGAAGATGCCCAGGAAGCCCGAAATAAAGATTACAAGAAATATAGGTTACCTACATCACGCTAGGAAGTGTTCCAGATCAGCAACAAACGAAGACGTTCCGCATATTTTGTTATATACATCTGATCCTTATATATCTAGTTTAAATAAACCCAGTTTTCTAATATCCAAAGAATTGTTTGACGAAGCTAAAGAATTGTTGGAAATAGAAAGTAATGAACAGGATAAGCGCTAATTTTTTAATTTTTTTTATCATGTAATTTTTTTGTATGTTTGTTTAATAATAATTTAGTTTTAAACTTATTTTAAGTAAAAGTGTAACTTTTATTGCTATTTTATTATAACTGTATAATTTTTTGTATGTAATTTCGTATAACTTTATCTTTGTAATTTTTTTACGAAAAATATATAATTATTAAAATTATGATGTTTAATTTCTTTTATTGCCTAGATATTCATTAATACGTGAAAAAAAATTCAAGGAGAAACATCACAAAACAATAGAGTTATCCATTTTTGAGATGAAAAATATCGGTTGGTCCCATAGTGCGCCGTTTTGCGCAGATCGTCAGTCTACCTGGCCGTAGGGTGTCCTACACTACGTTTCCCTAGACGCATTGAGGAATATTAATGCCAAAGAAATTAACAATATTAAGACCAAAGAACAGATGAAAGTACTGCGTGAAAGAGGATATGGCTAGAAAGAGAATAAGCAGTGAACTGGCAAATGATAGAAGAGAATGAAAGAAGAAAGCACATTGCGCTGATTCCAAATATATTTGGGAAAAGGGCAAGAAGATGATTAAGGAATAATAAACAAGGGAGCGCGCGACGCGACTGTTCTAAACGAATTCATAAAACCCTTTACTATCATAACAAACACACAGATGTAAAGAAATAACTTAGAAAAAAAAATAACTATCCAAATAATATAAAATGAGCATTAAAACACGCATAATTTCACAGTTTATTGTATTGTAATTAATAAAATAATATGTGAGAAAAGTATAACTTGATAAGCTTAGGTAGATTTTAACTTTGGTAACATTTACAACATTACAAAGTAAAGAGTAATTTTATATTATTTTTAAGTTACAAACTATTCTATACAACGCAATCGATAAAGAAGTACAAGGCTAGCCCGGGTATCGCCGCCAACCTATTTAAACACAGTGTACTGTGTTTCAATTTGACAAAAGTTTGTACCTAATGAAAGATTTTTCATCCACTTTCAATAACATCTTATGTCTGTAACCAACAGGTAGAACAAATATGTAATTTAATCATAATATCAAAATTAAAATATAGATACGTTTGTTTTTCCCTAATGAGCGGTTCTTACAACATTTGTATGTTAATTTATTCAGTCAAAATATGCTATTAGCATTAAGATAATTTAATTAGACAAGTATGGTGTGATAGTCATGATAAAATTATCGAAAGGTCGCTTAAAGATTAAATCTTTTTATTTAATATAATGTTATATTTTGATTAAACAAAATATTTGCCAAACCAAAAAGTGTTTCAAATTTTGTTGATGGCAATTCTGGCTGTTCTTATGTTGCACAAAAAGGAAATATATACATCTATGTTTTACTTATTATTCAATCTGTATAATAACCCGTAGGTAACTTCGTCACCTCACGTTGAATCTACGTCACGTGTCGTTCCATCCAATTGCGGCGTTTTGGAAATTTGCGAGTTTTGCGACGGACATTTATAATACATGTATCAACTTATAACGATAAAATTTTCCGACTTTACGTATAATTAAAGACTGTAAATATAAATATTCACGCTATTTTGGAGTCACGTGCATATTTTACTATTTTTAATTCTTAATTCAAATGACATTTGTTTTTTTTTAGAAAAAGACTTAGAGAATCTTAATTATCTTACGTCATGATATTGTGTGTGATAAAAAAGTTTTCATTCGTAAGAGTATTATAATTATAACTTATAATAACTATTAAAATCTATAAAAAATGGTTACACCTGATAACAAGTTTATGTGTACATATTCCCTACTAACCTGGATCGCAACCCTGTTTTTTATTCTTTCCTTTTCTGCAATCTGTTAAAAACGAGACGTTGTGAAACTGATTTATTAATTAAAATATTGAAATACACTGTGTGCACCGGTCCACTCCTTTAAGTCGTAGTGCCATTTGGTTTAGCCTTTATCCTTCTTAAATATAGGCTACATACATATGTAAGTATTTTAAATTTTTCAAATTTATTAGGGCTTTCAAAAAACACTTTTAAAACTTATACATTTGAATGTTGGTAGGTGTAGATTTATTTATAATTTTGAAATACATACCTAGATATGTAGTACAACACCCAAAATGTCATTTTGTGATAAGAGATCACATATATATGTATTTTTGTTAAGAAAAGATAAAGTGATAATGTATAGTAATTCAACAGACAGATTACTCTTACGAACAAATGGTATAATTGAAATCTTACTATATTATGGCACAAATTTGAGTGGGACAGCGACAGATCTACATAAAACTGTTGTTTAGCAAAAATACACAATAACCGTTATAACTAGACCTCTCAAGCAATCCTTTAGAAATTTGATAGGCAACCCTACATTAACACACACATACATTCATTTTATGTTACGCACACATACACTTTTTGTAACACACATTGATGATTTGATAATGAACGTGGAATCGGAGGAGAGATAAGGTTTCTCCCTCGTCTTATCACAGAGATCGGGAGGCTGGGACCATTCAGAGCACACGTCATTTTTATCGTGAACACAAATGCTAAGGGGCTGAGGGATAGTTGTTTTTTTATTTATTTTATGCTTTTATGCGCATTATCAGTAGCTGTTCTGTAAAGTTTGGGATTGATCGATATCTTCAATGGATGTACAAGGAGTTAAAATAAAGGCGATATTCTTATTTTGAGGCCTACTACTATATTATATTTCCTGCACGGCACTAGAGTAGGATTTGTTTTTATATTGATTTATTTTGAAAAAGTCCTTTTTTAGCACGCTTACAACAAGTAATAGCAAATTTAAATTTGGATTACAATTTAATTTTTTTCATAAAACGCCGAAAGTACAAAGAACATAACTAAAAAAATTAGTTTATTTCTCTATTCCGAGATTTTCGTTCGAGATTGTTCACTCTAATACAAACTCCATATTTAGATGCCAGATGACATTGACAGGAGCTGTCAAAATATGATCGTGTTCGGTGTTTAAAATAAAACTAAAATGACGTTCTACGGTATCGATATGAGATCGGTATCTCATTTTGAAATAACATGTTTGTATCCGCATTTTTGTTTGTCAAGCTGCTTGTTTTATTTTTAACAACATGCACATTGCCCATGTCACGTTTATCATAACTGCAAGCAAAAGCTAAAGAAGTTCTAGTTCACCTAGAACTTCTTTAGCTTTTATTTTCATAACATTCATTATCTGTTCTCCATAATTTACACATATTACCTATAAACAAAAAACTAACATTCATTTTAGCTTCTGTGTTCAAATTAATTAGAAAAATTAATAGTTTCATAATCTAAAACCTTTTAGAGAGGGTCGGTCTTATAACGTCAACATATAAAAAAAATGTTTTTAAAAGTTTTCGAAATAGCTATAATTTCAAAAACTTAAAAAAATAAGGTATACACTAGCTAGTACATATGTGTGTAGTTTAGTCCCCCCTGCCTTGTCAAGGAAGTGAAGCATGAACTTTATTCTACTATTTTAAAGTTACCTTACAAAGAAAAGTAGTTAGTAATAATAATTATTTTACTTTTATCAATGATTTACATTCGGTCATGTCCTGATAATGTATCTACGGGGCAATAAAAATCCTATACAATACATTAGTATCATTGTAAAGGCTATCAGACAAGAAAGATAACAACGAGGAATCTTAACGACATTCTTATCGCGAAATTCGGAGAAAACGGGTATCAAATACATACACACAACATACATCCCATAATAAGTACCGTACTTTATGTTAAATTTGGATATATTTATTTACTTTTAATACAAATGTTTACGATCCACTCGTACGAAGTAGGTATACATTATATTGTTCCTGAACATAGTTTTTTGAGGATCAATATTATTCTATGAAAAAAAACGAAGGTTCCAAATGCTTTTAGTAAGTCACTGTGAAGTATTAGTTAATAGATATCAAACCCTGTTCTTTTCCTGGACTTGACGGTCAACAGGAAAACGGTTTTAGGAAAATAGTAACAAAAAGATAACTAGTTATCTGATCGTTATCAACTCCATGGTATAGCACAACACTGGTTGGTGCCATTTGTAAAAAAACAAAGTAAATTTTCGTACTGATATGGCATGGTAATATTAAAAAAATATTAGGTACGTACTATAAGCGTAGTTAGCGATTTAATGAAACGTTACCTACTATCCTATTCTTTGTAATCTAATCGATTAGAAAACTTATTAATTGAAAATTGGGCATTCTATAGAAATGGGTGGGGTCCAATATCAGCCGAGAACTTCATATTTTATTATCCTAGAGCGGCGGAATATGCATCAGAGTGACAATACTAACTTCTAAACTTTCGCGTTCCATGATATGATTATGTATTTACGAGAATTAACGCGATCACGAAAAGGTATTACCGACCTCTGAATCGCCTGATGTTTTGACCAGGTTGGACTGGCCGTGGTCACAGGCTGACTTCTTCTGGCTGATAGTCACGAATACTTTTACGTAATCGCGTTAATTCTCGTAAATACATAATTATATCAGTGTGACAAGTAATTTTAATAATTTTCTTTATGAAGAGTTTAAAGTTGAGATTTGAAGTTAGAAGCTAGTACGTTCAAGACTGATTCTCATTGTTCTAGTGTTAAAATCAATACAAACATACCATTGTTATGATCCTACAAAATAAAACTAAAGTTCGATATCACTAAAATACTTCATTGAAATAACTATAAATCAACTGTGGGTTTATTTTCGTGTAACTTGAGAAATACTTCACGTCTCTTTATGATTTCTCAGCATTGTGTAGGCAAATGTTTATGAAATTACCGATTCGTGTTGATTAAACTATTTAGTAAGTACCTAATCGTTTTAAGGAGTTAAGCAACAAGTAAAAAGTCAAAGTTGAGGAGATAACGATAGCAGTGTAGGTTAGAAACAGTAATTGCTAGTTATTTCAACATTCTTGTTAGATACGCACAGAATTCTATTAGATTACATGGTTATAGACGATGCACCGATTCAATTGATATGTAGGACATTCCTGTCACGATTCTTGTCCTGTCAGTTGAAAATGACAGATTAGGAGATATATAGCTACACAAAAGAATGCAACAGCTGTTGACGGTAAGTTTACCACAAAATTAATAGAAAACAAAGCAATCATAAATAAACATTGGTATCCATCGTTGCTATGTAAACAAACTTACACATTGTTTTGAAGTCGCCAGCGCCACCTGGCGGCGCGTCTCCCTCCAGCTGCTTTAGGTACCGCAACCACAATAACATAATATCCACAGCACACCACTAGTTTGTATTTATTTGTTATTTATTTGCGCGCGCGACATTTCAACCGTCATACTTTTGCCGCGTAAAGTGAGTGACTGACTCGAGCGAGCCGTACGCCCCACCCGGCACACAGGCGCACCGCATACATACACAGACGCACACAGACACATATGATCCCTTATCAGGTTGGTTTAACTAGCAATGGCTGGCCCCAGATGCTATCACTCCCGGCTCGCGGTAACGTTGCATTGAAAGATAAGAGTCAGCGATATTATCGCTGTTTGAATAAACTTGTATAAAATGTCAAATAAAAAAGCTGTGCGCGATAAACGTGGTCTAGCGGCGATTTTTTGATAGCAGCGCCTGTGATGTCGGAAGTTGGCCCGGGTTGTGAAGAGTTTGTTATGAGGTTTCATAGTTTGGGAGACATGTACCTACCTATCATAAAATGTGTTGTGTAAGAATTTGGTTCGGCAGATGTAATATGTTTGTCTGTTATTTTACAGTTCTATCACGGTAGTATTGATAATATTACCGTGGTTCTATTTACCTTCAGATGTGAAACTGCATCGAAGAGTAGACATTGAAATGTAATTTTACTTACCTGAAACAAAAACAAAGACATTTACATTTACCTATTTTTCTAGACAACAGGCGATGGAAATTGACATCTATACGCTTCTCTATAGCGTTTGATTGTAAAGTTTCATTGCGTCATAAAGGCAGCAAATGAATTTACCAGAAATCGTTTCGAATGTAAATTTAAATAGTAGTGTGTTTTATTAGTTTAATAGGTACTTAAAATTTTGCGTCTGTAACCTTATCAATATTCAAGTGTTATTGAATAAAAACCAGTACCTAAAACCCACGGATGTATCAAAGGCTTCGATCATCGATTAAAGATAAATAATAAAACTGTCAGTCGTACGTCAGAAGTGAAAACATAGCTGACACATCTGTCATCTGTTCTGTGCTTTTTCCCCGTACTAAAAGTGTCCAACGTACCTAAAGAAGTTTTCACTTCAATAATAATAATTGCCAAACTATGTAGGTACCCCAAACTGTTTTCTTCGAACCATGTCCTTCTCTGTTCGACTAAAAATCTTCAAAATATTTTATCAACTTCGTTATTTTTTTATGTGATCCAATTCATCACTATTGCTTTTAGTCAAATGTCATTATTGTCAAAATAGGTTCCTAATTCAAACTTGTTCGTTTGAATTAGGAATGTCAAAAAGCCAGACTGAATAAGAACTGTATGTTTTATTGTAGTACTGATGCAGTTAATTACATCCATAATGTACCTACCCTATTTCATAGTATGCTTATAATTACAATACAGATAATGTTGTGTCAAAACGTTTTGCTTTTTTGCGGCGTGTATATACGCATACATGGTAGAAGTACGCAGTTAATAGTAGACTAAGATTCGGTTCAGATCGCCGATAGCTGCCAAGGTTATGATTTACTAGATACGGACGCAGGTGGCTGAACAGTAGTGATGGGAAGTGATAGGAACTTATTCACTTACCTTTATTTCTTTGTACGTATGCAAATTATATGATAATTTTCAAATTTGATAGATATTGCGAATGTAATTTGAATGAAGAAAAATCCAGTCACTACTTAAAATTCTCTCCTAATAATTATTTTATAGGTAAACATACCTATAAAATAATTTTTATTCGATCGAGAATCGATTGATAAAATAATTAATTATGTAAGATTTGTGTCTTTACTTGTTGTAATTAATAAAAAATAATTAAAGCGCATTTTTGAAAATAATTTAAATATCAAACGGGATCGACGTCATAAAAATAGACAACTCACTTGATAGGCACAGGAAAGACGACATTTCGATATTTTTTTAAACTTGATTTAGTAACGTTGCTGCTTCCAAACATTTTTTATACATGGACCTCAGTTGTATAAATATAGATACCTACTAGCCAGGTCAGTAGATAGTACTCTGCACCCTGTATAGTTTATGCTGGTTAAATCATTTGACACTGACTTTTTCCACACAGTAAAAATTACCAAGACACTTTCAGAAGTCACTTCTTTATAAGTTTTTAACGTTATTAAATGTCCTTGCCCATCACTAAACGCACACAAACACAGCACTAGTGTGCGATCCCTGTCTGCGATTGCGTTTATCTACCATCTTGTGCAACGTTAATTTACATAAAAACCATTATTTTTTCCAGCAAGCTTTTATCTTTTATCATCGATTAAGTTTTTGTGATACCGAGAACTTTAAGTCATAGCGTTATTGCATTTTGTTGGTTACTTGCGATAGTAAGATGTATTCATTATTCTCTTCATGGAAGAAAGTTATGTGGTAGAAATTGTCACTGTCTAAGGCGTTGGAAAAAATACGTCACGTATTATATTTAAAAAAAAGTATCACCGACTTCAGTGTGCTTTTTAGTGGAAAGTAGATGTATTTTGTTATTATGGGTATAGTAAATATAATATGGGTAGGCCAACTAAACGTACTGCTCCAGTTAGACAGCGAGGTTTCGGAGTAAACGAAAATATCATCGATGTATACAATTTTTAGATATTTGTTGATTTTTCAAAAACCGCTCTACTGATTTCGATAAAATTTAAATGGACCACCCTTTGAAACAAAAAAGAATTTTCCAAATTGGTTCAGGCGTATTCGAGTAATCGGTGAATATACATAAAAAAAAACACATTCCGACGAATTGAGAACCTCCTCCTTTTTTGAAGTCGGTTAAAAAGAGCAGAACAGCTTGCCGTGTAAAAAATAGCCATTGTTTTGGGTCTACATTTTAAGGGATCTTCTAGGATTATTCTCTTTTTTAATATTTATATTGACAGATTAATTACCAACCACGAGATATATCCTATACGTGGCTAGAAACTTTATATTTGGAGTATTTTAAAATGTTGAGTAAGACTTACATTTATGTTCAATCTATATTCAACAGTAAATAATAAAAATAGGCAGGCATGGGACTGCCGACAAAAGTGAAAACTTAAACGAAACGACGAACTTAAAACGTCACAACAGGTGTGACATTAATTAATAAGGAACTGGCACATTTCAATGTTTAGATTAGCGCCCTCTAGTGAATCTATATATGTATTATTAGCTTGACGGTGACAAGTTCAGTGCTTTTTCCCCATAGCAAAAGTGCACAAAGTGCCTAAAGAAGTTTTCACTTCAAAAACTTTTAAATTATCGCGATCCTTGATATTCAATTATATATGTTTACTGGAATAAAAGCAATGGTTTCATGATGTACATACTCGGTCTGGGTGTATCGCCAGTGACCGTGGTCACAGGCTGTAGCCGGCCCGTGTAACTTGGTCGCAACTTCAAAAGCCTGCTTACCTTATTATAATAATTCATACATAATGTTATAAATATTAATTTAATACTATCTATCTACCTATCTAAATTAATTAAAATATTAACATTACAAGTTAGAGGGCTCGGCTTTTCGACAATCGCCAGTTCGAGTTACAATGTAGTTGTGCGACCCTGACCTTCTCGACCCATCCGAATAAGCAATATCTTTTGTCTTACCATTGCCTTTCCTTCTTGCCTACCTTTCCTTTTCAATATACTCCCAATTTTCCCACCTTTAATTCCCAAAGTGTCCGGTTGACGGCAATAGGCTTGCCCCCTGTAACGTAAGTGGGACCAATTATAGAAAGCAAAATGTGGGTGTTTAATAAGTCTCTGCTTACCCCTTCAAGGATACCGGCGTGACTGAGTGTATGTAAAAGTTAAAGATAATGAAAAAAATAAAATACCCGTATGATCAATAAAGTATTCTCTATCTAAGCATCTATCTAAATTAAAAAAAAATTAATGTTCTTTGAAATGTTACCGTTTTGCGTAAGTAACTACTTCTGGTAAAATATCTATATGTTAATGTAATTGTTTGTAGGGAAAAAATCTATCGGTTATAGCGAGATATAGATCTTTTGGCATCTGACAGTATTTTTTTTTTATTGTATTTAAATGGTATTGCAAGATGTTGCAATTTGCCAATGACCAAAATGAGAAAATTGACATCACTAGAATTAAACAAGAAATTAAGGGAGTGGATCTAGTTGACATTGACAAGTAGGTACGCAGTAATTACCAGTTTATAATTTTTTTTTTTAATACATCTTAGATTAAGTCGGATATATTTGAATCAACGTCTTCGTCTTCGTAGCCTTATCCTAATTATTTGGGGTCTATGGGATTTACTTTTGCACTTGCCACACTTCGGAGAAATGAAAATTTGTAAGTAGTTTCAAAAGGATTTAAAAATGGAAATGGCAGAATAACGTGTATTCAAAGTGAAAAAGTGAGGTAAAAAAATGGCTACCATAGTTCGGATTTCCGCAATAAAAGATCCTTTGGAACTGTATCCCATGTTATAGCAAATAGATTTTTTGGGCATATCCCGGGTAGAACGTAGGGCTAGGGGGTAGGTTTTTAGGTGAATAATAGGGTAATTAGTATGTAAAAAAGTTAAAGGAAAAGGCACCTAGCGCAGCAGTTCTAAAAAGTCTCTCAATTTCAATATGCGTTTAGTAATATAACACTTGTGCCATTATGTTTTCTGTGGTTATATTTAAAAATATCTATGTGATGTATAGATATTTTGTACGTTGTGGTGTTATTCTGACAACGTTAACATGATACGTACTGATGATATGACAAATTCACATTGCGTAGAATTTTTATTAAAACGCCAAAGTTATATAGATTTTCTTAAACTAAAAATTCTTGAAGATACATAGACAAGTAAATACATGTCATACATGACGTAAATAGGTACTTCCTCGTTTTTTGATGTCGGTAAAAATCTAAGGATGATTCTAGAACGGGACAAGATAACATTATCTCGAAAAAACCATCAGTTCTTAATTGGATTTTGGTATCATACATGTGTTTTTAATTGGTCAAGTATTTAAATATACCGAATATATTGTTATGGTTATACTAATAGGTATAAGGCGATGTCTGATTTACAAATTAAAGGTGTGTTGGACATGTTTTAAAGTAGTATAGGAAGTTGACTTCCTATTTATTTTATTACTTCAAATGGAGACAGTTACTGTGTTAACGAAATATCAAGTTCTTTTCTACTTCATAGACCTACAAAGCTAAAACTAGTGTTATGTCTGTAAATCTAATATTCTAAGAAACTTATAAAGTCGATTGTTGTCATGAAAGTATATGGAATTGAAATGATTTAGTGTGTGATGCCATCTCAAAACAGTCCAGACAATTTAAATTTTATACGATATGGCTTTGAATACTTAATTAAACTAAGAAATCGATCGAACTTTTAGCAAATAAGTAATCTAGGACCTAGATACGGCATAGATTTTAGGACTTAGGTATAGTTCGCAAGCGGAAGTGCACCCCACATCAATGACTATAGTGGTTTTACGTTTACAAAATTATTTTTTCCAAAAAATATAAATTTTATATTGTTTTAGTGCTTCATAATTTTTATTTAGAACGTATTATGTAACTTTCGTTGCTGACTGTACATGCAGAAATCTCACTCATCTATACTAATATTGTTGTGTAACTTGTTTGTTTGTTTGAACGCGCTAATCTCAGGAACTAATGGTTCGGATTTAAAAAAATATTTTGGTATTGGATAGCCCATTTATTGAGGAAGACTATAGTCTATATAACATCACGCTACGATCAACAGGAGCGGAGCAGTGACCATAAACGCACTTTAAACTGCGGGGACGGTTAGTGGAAAAAATACGACTTACGAATAGCGACTATTACACCCACGCAATTAATTCTAAATGAACACGAGAAGATCAACAATTTGGATGCAACTAAACAGTTATGGTATCGTTAACTCCCAGAAGCTATTATGTGTCAAATCTTTACACAACCACGCTTGGGTTGGGCTGGACTACAACTGTATTGCAGATTGAATGGACATCACTTACTACACATTTGTAGGCAAAAATAAAGCTATGTATTAGATTACTTACTAGCGTTAACTCTTTCAATCTTTTTCACAAATGTTGCGGCACGCTTTCTTTCAACTAAACTTCAATCTCTAGTACTCAGTCTCCTTTTTTTAGAAGGTCTCCATTACACTATACAGTAAAAAGTAATAAAACCGTTTGTTTTTATGCCATTAATAATAAATGGTGACAAGCATGAAGATTGGCTTCAACGGTTAGATCCCAGAGGGCGTAAGTAGAGTTGAGGTATGTAATGCAAAAGTGATCCTTGTTCCATTTCGTTTTCGTTGTGTACAAAGCTCTATTTTCACACCTAGAAAGGACGATATTTAATGAAATGGCTGAAGAAGAAGGCTTTCTCACCTATTTGTTTTTTTTTATATTATAGGGGGCAAACGAGCAGACGTGTCACCTGATGGTAAGTGATAAACCATCGCCCATGGGTACCTGCAACTCAAGAGCCACAAGTGCGTTGCCGGCCGTGCGGTGGGAGTAGGAGAAGGGGGGAACAGAGGGAGTGGGAAGAGGGGAGATGGGGGGAAGAGGGGCAGAGGGAAGGGTTAGGGCCTCCGGTAACCTCACTCACTCGGCGAAAAGCAATGCAAGCATTGGTTCACTGCCGGTTTTCTGTGAGGCTGTGGTATCACTCTGGTTGAGCCGGCCCATACGTGCCGAAGCATGGCTCTCCCACAAATAAACATTCATATTATGTATTTCATATTATATTTAAATTCAGACAATTCATCTTTATGAAATTTATATTAGTAGAGCTTTTGAAAACTGTGCTTCTTTGGAACTTACAAACTTATAGTACACTGAATGTTTAACTTTGCAAAAACACACATAGGGTCTTTAGAGAGATCTCATGTCAGGGATTACTTATACAAAATAGTACTGCCGATTTCAGCGAGAAATGGTAGGTGTGTTTATTTATTATTATTGTTTTAAGTGCCTAGTTGGCACTCGATCTTTTTCTGGTCTTTTGTAGCGCACTTTTTGCTTTACAGTTCAGACTTATGGCTTCAAGAAACTTCCAGATCCTATCAGCAGTGATTGTTTGTATTTCCTGCTATGGTAGGCATGTAACTCTCACCGACTAAACAACGTATTCACGACCAACAATCAATAGCACCCTCAAATGTCTTTATTTAAATCCTAATCAGTCAAGTGCACGAATCAAACCCAGCCAAGTCCCACAAACAGAAGCCGCTAAGTACATCATATCTACTCGAAAATTCATAAAAGAAAGCACTGTCTGATAGGATGGCGCCGGCCATATGCACTGATAACAGTGAATAAATCAACCCGCCTCTGTCTGCGCTGATAAGGGCAGATAAAACATTAATCTGTACCTCGAAGTTAATGGACTCTTAATGCTGGCGACATGTGGACTACAGAATTTGGGTGTTGATGCGTTTGGGTGTGAATTTGTTTTCTGTTTCACACCGATTTGTTTGGACGTATCGGGTGGCTTAGTACACTTCTTTTTTTAAACTGCCGAGTTAATACAAGCTATAAGTAGGTAGTCGAGACTCGGTCAGACCACCGATGAACTAGGTACTCATAAACACCAGCAGTAACAATTCAACATATTAGTTTTGACGACTAACGTAGTATGTACCTACGTAGTAACGAAACACCATTATATTTCCTTACACTAGAATATTCTCAAACTAAATTGTTTTAGTTGCGCATTTTTTATCTTAAACATTTTTATCGCAAATACAAAATACAAAAACTCGTATAGTGTCAGACGTCATCCCGCATCTTGCGTTTTAATTTTTCAACTAACGACGAAGTAAAGCATTTCATTGTAACAACGTGAATATTTTACATATATTTCCCAGTTTGTGTGACCATCTAGATAGGTATCTATAGTGAGTTACGGTATTCATATTTTTATCTTCATATCAAATTATTGCTTACAATAGTACTAAAATTTAATTTACATAATGACTATTAATTGTAACCTTGTTCCGTGTAATTTAAACTTTCAAAGTATTTTATTGTTTTAAAATTACAGTCACATGTATCGCAGATTACATGGTTTCAACAAATGAATTAAACATCAAAAAGCCATAAACGGTTCTCTCTTTGGAGTACGGGTTTTAAAAATTATTACGGCGTGTTGATATTTGAGTTGGTTTAGTGTAAAATGAATTCGAAATACAAAATTTAAAATTCTTAAACATAGGTTTTTTAAATTTTTACAGCCAGTTTTGACATTGGAGTTGTTTTGATCTAAAGGGAATTCGAAATCCAAAATTAAAATTTATATATTTTGGCAACATAATTTATTTTGAGCAATAATTAAATCATATTGTTACAAATATTTCGAATAAGTCAAATTGAATGTGCAAAACAGTTTGCTCTTAACATCCGTGAAGGTAATTTTAAAATAGGAAGATTTATGAATATATTTTTCAATAATGAGAAAACATTGTATTAACTTGATTATATTAACCATTACTTTTATGACCAAAGCGCATGGATGAAGTAGGTACATTTTTTCCTTTTTTAAATTACAATCTAACTCTTTGCAACACTGCATATTATAAATGATGATGATACATCTACGACAAATGATACAAATACGCCTGCTAAGACTATAATAATATCTACCTTATGACCTGTAGATCTTCAGGTTATAGGTATTGGGAAACGCCTTGTACGTATGATTGTAGAAATGTATATAAAAGTCTTGCATTTACTATTCTACTACCATAAAATATACGCTGAAGTAAGGTAGTAATTATGTATGCCCTTTTATACAAAACAAGTTTTGATAAATCATATAACAAAAATAAAAAAAAACTATTATGACTGTGGAAGTATCTTACAAAAAAACTAATCTCTGCAATCAAATTAAACTGATTACTACACCTTAATAAAATAACAAATTCTAAATAAAACAAGTCGTATATGACCCACGAAGAGCAGGTAACAACGAACCTACCAAGTAGATGCGTTTCATTTCGTCGATGGAGCGATAGGCGGTCAATCGATACCTTATCTTACAATCTACCCCCTCCCCGCCCCCCAATACATGCCCCTCACAGGTGCGCCAGTAGCATCAGCAGAAGCAATGCTTTAACAGAGGTTTAGTTATCATATAAATCATAATATTATAATGGCGAAAGTTTGTGAGGATGTTTGTTCCTCTTTCACGCAAAAATGGCTCAACGGATCTGGATGAAATTTGGCACAGATATAGATTATATAGGCTATACTGTACCCGTGGGATAGATTTCACCAGAACTTCCACGCGAACGAAATTGCGGGCAACAGCTAGTACTTATTATATAAGTCATGTGTATAATTGATATAGATTTATTAATACTGTAGACTTTCATGTAGGTAGTGGCGGGATATTGTCTCTGCCTACCTCAAAGAGAAAAAGGCGTGAGTTTACGTATGTATTTAGGTATGTACTTTCTTTCATACAGAGGCAGGGGGTTAATATTGCAGTCACGAACAGAGGTCACTCTTGGCCGCCTATTATAAGGCGTTATGGTTAACCATAGTCACTGACAATGACTATGTGTGATCACACTGATCACAGCTGTAGTGGTATCAAAGAATATTTGTATACAGATTTTAAACCATCAACCATTGAATTATAAATTACATTTAAAAATATTTAAATATACTAATTAGCTTGTGATTGTGAAAAAAGTGCAAACGATGAAATTGCAATTTCTATTGAATCATTGAAAAGAGAAAGAAGAAGAAGAAATAGAAGTAATATGATTTCCTTTAAAAGAATATTTAAACAATATCAGACCCATGGAATTGTTTTCCTATCGGTACCTTATTTACGCGATGGGCGAGATGGTGCTGATAATCGCACGATCAAATTACCTCTGGCGATGTCGGGTCACCACCAGCTCCGTCTGTTAACGTCATGAGGTGTGATGATTAACTGGTTCCGAGAATAATATGAAGGCTGTTCTAAGGGTCATATTTTAATATCTATAACACTACATTTAATTATCCAACAAGATATTATTACCTAAAGTAGATTTCCGCCCATATCTGCGTCAGCATAAACTTTAACGACTGACCCACTGAGCAAACCGGAGTTTCAGCACACCAGGATTGGGATCACGTGGATTAGCAGGTCAGTGATAAGTCATGGTTCGATTCCCGTTCTAAGAATTAACTTTTTTCTAACATTTAAAATATTTAGATTATTTGTATCGAATTAAATTCTTTAAAATACTTCTTATTGTTCAAATTTGTATTTGATTGTAGTTCCTTTACGCTGGTTGTATTGCAAAGTTTCTTAAAATTGTCTTTTTTTTGATGGAGTGATGTTTTTGCTGATCTGTGATGAAGGCTACTTTTAATCACGTCAGGGTCACCACTGTCTAGGAACGGGTGTTATGTCCCTCCAACACAAAGGAAGGATCCTCGAACCAGGTTATGTGATAAGGCTAATTTGGAACTGAAATATTATTGTGAAAGTAATACCACTTTTAGGCTTAGTAATAGATGCCACCGCTATGCGTTGTACGTCTGTCTGTCAGCGAGCTGTATCTCATGTACCGTATCTAATAGGCAGTAGTTGAAATGTTTTTACAGTGTGTGTACATATTTCAATTACCGCTATTAAACTATTAAAAATCAAATGGGCCCCTATATAAGACACGTGATGGTACGGAATCTTTCGTGTGCGAACCGACAGACACTTGGCCGGTATTCTTTTAAACTACGAGCACTACAGACAGATTGCTACATTTGACTGTTCAAAATGGTTTCAAGGTTGTGAAGGTGACTACACTTACGTCAACTTATATGCTTACTTGGTTTTCCAACACGGATTTAAAAACACAATGTAATAAAAAATTGTTTGTTTTTTTATTATATTTACGAGTGACATATTTGTACATATTTGATAATGTTGTTTTCATCTTATTTGAATATCGATACCAATTTACACATTACGGAGTGAGGGCACTACCCTTTGGTTGCTTGAACTTTGTAATTAACCGACTTCAAAAAAATAAGGCGGTTCTCAATTCGACTGTATGTTTTTTTTTTATGTTTGTTACCTCAGAACTTTCGACTGGGTGAACCGATTTTGATGATTCTTTTTTATTTGAAAGCTGGTGCTTCCCGTGTGGTCCAATTTCAATTTGGTCCAGTTCTGACAATGGCATCCATAAGAAAACCATATATGTCTTTTATGGAATAGTTTTTTTTTGTTGAAGTCGGTTTTTTTTTTAAAGAATTATGTTTTAATAAATTTGGAAGAACATGAAAAAAAGCAAGTCCAATGTATAAAACTTTACATATACATTGATTACATACACTATTTGTACGGAACAAATCATGGAAGCTTTGGCAAGCCTAATTAACAGCAAAGACCCAAAGCTACACTAATAGTACTTTTTAATATTTTGTAAAACAGAGGTGTATCCTCAGTATCTACGCTATCTCTGGTTAAAATAGAAATCTACTGTATTAGGTAACGGTCTAATACAAATAAAAAACAATATAAAAAAAATCTACCATTTGCATAATTACTATTTCAACAGAGGCGTGAGTGTATGCATCTTCTAGACCATTCCAGATAAAATATTTAATCTGTGTGTTATATCATAAAGATTGCATCAAATTGCTCATTAGATACTAAGAATCTTTGATCAATAAATTTGAGGCTATTACCTTTTTGTACCGGATATTCAACCTAATTATCATAGTCGATTATTAAAACAAATTAATTTATTAAATTGGCAGTTAAAAGCCGGTTCTCAAATGCTAAAACCGCTACCACTTAGGATTTCGTATAATCATATAAATAAATACAGTGAAATATACGAAGGGTTGCAAGAGAGACCGACTTACTAAGGTACTTACATAATAACCGTGAGCGTCTAAAAAGATATAGGATCAACATTTTTCTCAATTTAATCGATGTTTAATATTATTATGATAGTGTTACAAAATGCGTTGCTTGTAAAGAGCGGCCCGTTTCTGGGGCACAATGTGACACACTTAACGGCGCTCTATGACACACTAAATGACACTCTACGTTGCAGTAAATTTAAGAATAACAAATCTGATGTTTTATCCCCTAAGCCACCCCCGCTTTAAATAAGGCTAAGGTTACACGGATGGACATTTCAGACAGTTTTTAACCGACTTCAAAAAAGGAGGAGGTTCTCAATTCGACTGTTTTAAGCTGGTGCTTCCCGTGTGGTCCCATTTCAATGTGGCCCAGTTCTGACAATGGCATCCATGAGGAAACCATATATAAGTCTTTTATGGAATAGTTTTTATGTTGAAGCCGGTTTTTTTTTTAAAGAATTATTTTTTGCCCTGTTGGTGCCGCATTAACGGCAAATATGTATATGTCTTTCATATAAAAAAGTCTTACGATAAACAACCAAAAATATACACTTAAAAGATGATAAACATACGTTCTTTGGTAAAATGAATGAAAAATAATTAATAATAATAATAACTTCACACATCTCACACACGGCCGTCTGATCCCAAACTAGGCAAAGCCTGTGCTATGGTAACCAGGCTGCTGATAAACATACTTATATATTTCTAAATACATACATATTATAAATAAATTACACCCAGACATAGAACAGATCATGCTCATCACACAATTATTTGTCCTGGGTGGGAATCGAACCCACGACCTCTAGCGTCAAGTCAAAGCCTACAAATGGTGGGTGGCGTAACAAACACGCTTTTTTTGCTTCACTTGTAAATAACTACGTAAACAAATCTCAGAAGTAGTGATTGTATATGTATTGGCATCTTGGAGCTTACCTGATGATGGAGCCAGGAGGTAAATAGTGGAACTCTTCAATGGCTACTAATTAACCCCTCGAGTTTGGGCTCATATGCTTCGTCTTGTGGAATAGAACGTAACAATGGTCTGATGGTGAAGCCAGGAGGTGGATAATGGAATCCATTTTTAAGGTTCCGTACCCAAAGGGTAAAAACGGGACCCTATTACTAAGACTCCACTGTCCGTCTCTCTGTCTATCACCAGGTTGTATCTCATGAACCGTGATAGCTAGAAAGTTGAAATTTTCACAGATGATATATTTCTGTTGCCGCTATAACAATAAATAATAAAATAAAAATTAAAGGGTTTCCCCTACTAGAAACGTATTTTTTTTTGGATTATAGTATTAAATATTGTACGACGGTGCGGAACCCTTTATGCACGAGTCCGACTCGCACTTGGCCGCTTTTTTTTTACGTTTTAATTTGGTTCGCCGTCAAAGGGTTCTGTTCTTTTTATTTTGACTAAACTGTAATTATTAGAGAGAAGCATAAGGTTGGCAACTCAGGGGTCATGTCCGTTATGTCCTTTTTATTACAAGTACTTTTAAAGTTTACTATCAGAGGGGCCGTGGTCTATAAATTTAGGTCAACGATCAAGTGATCATGCGAAGAGTGACCAAGCTCATTTATAATGTCCAACCTATGATACAATATGTACAAAATATTTTATAACAATTGTACACTTGCTACCAAAGACACATAAAGCTGAAAACACACATCGTCATAACGTTGAGACGGCCCATATTGCATTGTGAGGCTAATTGGATAGAGATCTTATCAGCTGAACCGATAAAATGGTGGAGATAACATTCTGTAGTGACTTATTAAGGCCGTTCCCAGAATAATATTAGATGGAACGATACGCGCTGTGTGGGTACCGATAGCAGACAAAACTGTCAAGATTTTTTTTTGTTTACCTTTTGTTGTTCTAGCAAAAGGATTAGACCGTGGATTTCGTTATCAATTTGTTCCAACGGTCATTTATTTTAGACTAGGATTCAGAGTATGGTGTACAGCTTCACATTCGTGTGATTAATGTAAACTTCATATTGCTTGAATCCTTCCTAGAATGTAAACCACATTCTAAGAAGGATTCAAGAGGAAAAAAATTAAGAATTGGTATCACTGTCTGTGTACATAGGTCAATTGCCAAGGCCAGTTGCCGCGCCCTAAGGCCCGTAAGATGACAGTGGTAAAGTTTGCTTAGCAGTTGTAGGAGGTTCTATTTATAGGTTTCTGTTTGTTGTGTTATAACTAGGTTTTACATATAAATGACTAACATATTCCGTTTTAAATCTGTCCTTATAAAGACAGATATTACTACTTGGTCAATATTAAGATCTAGTGTAATGTCTCGGCTTACACGTGCAGTTTGCAGCTTGTGTGCCTTGCCTTCTAGTTAACTCTTGATGTGACCGAAGATAGCTCAAGTTTCTCAGCTCACGTGTCTGTAGGGCGTATGATAGCAAAACTAAAAATCTTATACGATGTTTTGTGGAGTTAGGATCGTTATCTTGAATGAACTTAGTCATCGTCGTTTCATTTTGAATATTTTTGTAAAGTTATTTTGCCAACCATACTTAGCCCTATCAGCGATCAGAACAACGGATCGCGTTGTGTAGTTTTTGCGAAATTGGTCCCGATCGAGTGTTATTCGCTCCGTGTCCACTCTGGAACATGCATGTATCTGGACTCGATCTGACGTCCCTGGCTCCTCGATGACTCATCTGGTGTAGGAAGCCTTATCATACACGAATAGTTTCACAGGTTCATTTCACAGTACGGTACTATGCAGTTCTTCCTTAGTGGCCTACTTTAGAATTATCTAAATTAGCCAGAAAAATAAAATTGAAGAGGTTTTGTTGCCAATGAGCGACGCGCCGACTGATATGAAGAAGGTTCTTATTCTCTCACTCACTGGCCGAACAACTGTAATAATATTGTAAAGATTGGGGGGTAGTGCGGTTCCCGGATTCGGGGGTCGCTGATGAGAGGAGGTTTTAACACATTTAACAATTATCAAAAAAATCCTTCAATATCTTGAACAAATCAATACTTCCTCAGTTGACCATGCTGACTTCCACGGTGACTCCTAAGTGACTCTTGTCTTCCCTATTTTCAATATTCAAAAAGATATGATTATTCTTAATTCGAGTTTGGTGCTACCAGCCAATACCTCCGTGCCTTGTCAAGGAGTTTTCGTTCCATTAGAAGGAGGTTGCAAGTGGCGCGGGAGATCTCATCACTACAATGTATAAGTATACTAGCTACCCTGCCACGCGTTGCTGTGGCTAAGTAATTTGCAATAAAAAAATATTGTGATTATAAATTGAGATAAAAACTATCATATCTCTCAAGTTAGACCAAACTGCACACAATATGGAAAATTTCATTAAAATCGGTTCATTAGTTTAGAAGTTCATCGCTGATAAACAACATGATACGAAATGTTCATATATATGTAGATAAAATTAACGGCAGTGGGTTGATTCATTGCATCTTTAGGAACTAGCTTGATACCTACGCAGTGAGGTTTCAAAATGCTCTTTGCCCGATTAAAGTTCCTGTATCTACACAGCTTCTTCGAGTATCATTTAATAAGTTGTCTTTAATAAAATAAATACGAATATGTCGTAAATTTTGAAAGGTTTTCTGTGTCGGGGGTGTATAACACTATGATTTGAGATAACTTTAGTATTAACTTCACACACTCTTGAATATTCATTGTATAGTTAGGTCACACACAACAAATTTCAGATTTATTTAATAAATAAAACAGAATAATATGTAGATGTGACGCTATAGAAAAGCGGAAGACGTTATTCGTTTCACCGTGCATTCCACTAGGGGTCGCTTCTTCGTTATACAAACTTTCGAGAAGGAAGGGTTTGACATAAAAGTTTGAAGATAATTGCCATTAGAATCTAATGTATATAACTTGAATCACTTGCAAGTAACTTGCCAGATGTCATTTTAAAGCATATGTCATACTTTTCATTACATTGCATCTAGTTTTATGCATTATCCAAATATGAGCAAAGGAATTTATTTAACTTATGAATATTAAATTAACAGGTGTTATTCCTTATTACGCAACAAAATACTAGAGATGAAACGGATATCCGGCCACTATCCGGTATCCGGATAGTGGGCAAGGATCCGGCCGTATATCGGATAGTAAATTTAGGCACTTTATTTAAATCACATAAAAATTCAATCGCAATATTTTCTTTTAAAACACAAATATATGTTACATGTTTATATGTATAGTACTTGCACTGCATGCACTGCAGGCAAAATATGGTATATTTATATAAAAAGCAATTTCAATGAAATATTTTGTCACGTTATTAAAAATTGTATTGTGTTTAATCGTTCCATAAATTCCAAATTAATATTTTTACACCAGGTCTACCAGGTACCAGGTACTACCAGGTCCAATAATTGTGAATCTTAATTATCAAGAGACTGTGATAGTGAGCAAACCATAGAGAGATTGTTTGTAGAGAGAACAAGTGTATTTGGTTATAAAACTGCAAATATTTTTATTATTTATTTTTATTTATAAATCAAAGCATTTTAACATGGCAAATCATGAAACTAAACAATTAATTATTAAAGTAACTTAAAAAAGTGTAAAACTGTGTGTTTTTTTCGAAATAAATCAATTTACAAATAAATCTTAACTAATTAATGTATATGTACAAATGCGAATGTTTGTTTGTTTGTTTGTGTGTACTATTTAAAGATTAACTTCTACTGAAGGACCCGTTGCATGAAATTTTTATAAGTGGCCATAAAATCGTTTGTCGATCTCTTTCAGCTTCAACAATCCTCACTTTGTTTAAATAATATTGCGTCTATAAGTAAGATAGACTTAAGGAGTTAAAAAGACTTTCTAATGTACCTTGCAACGAGGCCCTCAGGCGCTATATTTTTTAAGGCAGCAACATGGCGTTACTTCCGTCATCCAGGACAGGCAATGGGCTATGTTCGATCATATATCCGGCTACCAGATTGACCGGATATCCGGTAAAACAGCTATCCGTTTTACCTCTATAAAATATTACAACCAACTATACATACATGTATCTCTATCGCTCAAATGATCTCTCCTTCTAACTAAACGTTATGCATCTGTTAACTTCAAGATCTATATCTCAAAGCACGATACGATATCGATTTTATTAAAGGTTAAAAAGTAATAGTGAATATTTTGAATTATAAGCTTTTACGAAGTTGATCACAAGTGCACTTTTTTGGATGATGCAAAGTGACATTGCTTTTAAGAGTGCCGTAGGTAGGCACGTCAAAAACAAACACGGATCCTTTATAGAACTATTCCGTCTTTCGTCTTGAATGCGAGGAAGTATTGAATTGAAATTAATATCTACTACTTAGGTCTACTTAGGTTTCTAGATTACCGAAATGAAAAAAAATATGGCCATTTTGCTCCATATTTGACAGTAAGTTACACGTGAAAAAAAAACGTGTGCGTCTCGGGACGTTCGACAGAAGTGATAACTTAGACTAATATGGCTACGCTGTGGGTTAGAGTGAGAGAGGAGGAGCCTGCCTACCGGTGCCGTGTGCGTGAGAGAAAGGGAAGCCAGACAGACTGGCGCTGTAACGCGTTACGTAACGAAGCAGTTTACCCTCCCATAAGAAGTTATCACTTCAATAAGGTACTTTAGACTCTTGAATATTGGCAAGGAATAAGGTTTTACGGCACATGTGAGGGAACATTGTTAATTCATAATTATAATTAGCATAGCAAAGCCTTGTGGCTTTGTCGCATAACGTGTTTACCAGTATAATTCAGTAAGATATTATACAAACTTACTTATGAGTATATAATAATGTAACAAGCCATTAATTAAAACATAATTAGGAACTGGTCCATCTGGTTCTTTATTATAGGTATAGGTACATATTTGAAATCGTAAGGCTTGCACATTCTTATCTATCTATACATATATGTAATTACTTGTCCTGACTGATTTATCAGCGTATAGCCTAAAAAACCGCTAGGATTACAAGCTTGAAGTTCAAGAACGGACCACACAGAAGTTTTACGTTACGGGTACACATATAAGTTTCGTACACTAACATAATATATGTATTTAAAAATATAAATATTAACTTTATTAATTAATTAACTATTAATTTGTAATCTTAACGTACATTTTAATTTTATTTTTATTTTATTTACTAATATACTTGCGCATTATTTATGATTTAGATATTTCCTTTGTGCCTATTTACACAAATCTATGATAAATGTTATGATTGCATAACATACGGCCATTCAGGTATTAGATTTGACCAAACTTGAAAATTTCCGTAAATTTAAGATAAATCAAAACCCATAGGGTACTTCCCATTGACCTGCAATCATGAAATTTGGTAAGAAGCAAGGTCTCACAGTACAAGTAAAGGAAAAAATCCGAAAGTCGTTAATTTGTTGTTATATCTGTCTGTCTGTCTGTGTGTCTGTCAGTACCCTTTAATGACTGTAGCTAGTAGCCACCGGGCAATTCATAAGGAAGGTTAGTCTGTTTAAACATCACGGCTCAGGAACGTTGCAGCGATCACAAACACGGGTGAATCTATCTGACTGAGATCCTAAGTCTATGTTCTGCAAAAGGAATCAGCCCAAACACATCAGTTGCAATTAGAGATGGGTAATCACCCGGGTTAAAACCCACGACTGGGTAAAAACCTGGGTGATTAGATTACCCATCTATAGTTGCAAGACTACAGTTTTTTAATTAGGTAAAATCCATTCATAGGTCTAGAAGCAGTCAATCCCAATCGAATCCATTAATTATCGGAACGATATAAAATAAAATATTGAGAATGAATAATTCTATTTAGTTCTTTACACGATTAATGATAAAATGTATTACGCATTTAACAGCTAAATCATTGTCAAAAATAGACACAAAGAAACTATATCGGTACAAAATAGACATGATCGTGATTCAACTGAAGTTATTGTTAAAATGAATCATTAAACCTTTAATCTCGTCTTAACATGTTTTACGTACAATTACAATAATATATGTAAGAGCTTCCATCATATTACTGTCTAAGCGTATGACGCAAGATAGGGACAAAGACAGTAATGTAATGTTGGGTAAGATTATAGCTCAAACAACAGGTATTTATATTGTTCTTGTAAGTTTTTGAGTTTGCAAGTTGGGCACTTTTGGTATGGGGAAAAAGCATTGAACTCGCGTGACCATCACGCTACGATGACATATACCTATATAGATGTGTGTGTAGATGTATATATGTATATGTGTGTGTGTGTTTTCACTTCTGACGTGCAGTCCTACGACTGACAGTTTTTTCTGACACGTCATACGCAGCCATCTGATCCCAAACTAGGCAGAGCCTGCACTATGGTAACCAAACTGCTAATAAACATAGGTGCTTATATATAACTAAATACAGTCATATTATAGGTAAATTACAGCCACACACAGAAGAAAATATGATCATGCTCATCACACAATTATTTGTTCTGGGTGGGAATCGAACCCACAACCTCTGATTCAGCAGTCAGGACCAGTAACCCCTAGACCGACAGGTATGTCGAGTATTTGTACGAATCCTAAAGAACAAAACTTGGCGAAATGTTATAAAATATTAAGCTCTAGGTAAACACTATTTTCGAAAATATAAGTCACGAAATTAAAGAGGAATCAAGCGGTTAATTTTATTGTTAAGTAAAGAGTTTGACTTTAAAAAATGTAGAATAGAATAAAAGTTTTTTTTTATGTTATAGGGGGCAAACGAACAGACGGGTCACCTGATGGAAAATGACTACCGCCGCGCATGAGCACCTGCAACTCAATAGTCACAAGTACGTTACCGGCCTTTGAGGTGGGAGTAGGGGAAGGGGGACGAGGAGGAGAGGAGGGAGAGGGAAGGCTTAGGGTCTCCGGTAACCACACTCACTCGGCGGAAAGCAATGTAGGCATTGCTTCCCTGCCGGTTTTCTGTGAGGCCGTGGAATCACTCCGGTCGAGCCGGCCCATACGTACCGAGGCAGGGCTCTCGCACTGTTATGCTTTTACCACTTTTCCCACTGTTATATACTTCATTGTACACCAGTAAATAATGCTTAAAGTAAGTTCACAAAAATTGATATGTCCAAAGGGCGGCCTTATCGCTAAATGCAATTTTTTTCAGGCAACCTTACGATGGAAAAATAATGACATAATATAACAATCTAATGGGAAGTTTTGGTGTGGGAATCAGAACATGTTAGGCTTAAAACTAGTAAATGATCCCTATAGACATATACATTTAGTAAGTTAATTGTAAATATATATCAAATGTTTCTGAATTATTTCTTAAGAGTAGGCCAATGCCTAGGAGACATACTATACCGAGTATAATGTGGAGTAATCGGCTGCATCGAGTGAATCATTAAACACGGATAGAGGGCGGAGGTGACGTGTCGCCCACTGCGGGTGAAAACAGGTTTATGTTAAAGGCGAAGAGCGGGTTTGATTAATTTCTCCTCTTTTCGTGGTAAAGAATATAAGGCGAAAAAAAAATGAACTGCAGTCATTGAGTTGCACTAGACGTTGAGTATTTGACTGGCCTATTGGTCTATTGGTTAGTGACCCTGACTGCTGAGTCAGAGGATGTGGGTTCAATTCCCACCCACGACAAATAATTGTGTGATGAGCATGATCATTTGGTTCTGTGTCTGGGTGTAATTTATCTATAATATGTATGTATTTAGAAATATATAAGTATGTTTATTAGCTGTCTGGTTCCCATAGTACAGGCTCTGCCTAGTTTGGGATCAGACGGCGGTGTGTGAGAAGTGTGAAGTTATTATTATTATACGCGCAAAATATAAAGTAGTCTTCGAGCAGTCATGTCAATGCCCTGTATATTTTCAAACACTGAATTTTTTGTCATTGTGATTAAATTAGATTTAGATTAAACTCAAGTTTGTTGTTTAAATTATGGCTGATGTCTTTATATGATATGTGTATTACCTTACTATCTTTACTCGGTACGGTAATTTAGAATTTGATTGGCAATTTTTTTATTTTTAAATAGCAAATAACATATGAAATTTAAAAAGTCTAGGTTAAGTCATGTCTTACAAAGTCCACTGTTACCTCTAAGACTACTATACAAAAAGTACAATCCACTAAAACATTTTAGGTCCTTTTGAAAGAATAACAAGCAATACTTAATATTATACGTTTGCGTCAGTATTAATTGGTTTCTCGCTTCCGCTTATCAAACGCACCGCGGTAGCACGTGCAGCTTACGGTCGATTTCATCCTTTGTTGTTCACAAGAAAAATGGCCAAACACTATCGAACGCCGATACTATTACTTTAAACAAGATCTCCAGCTCCGATAACACTGCGAGAGAAAGAGATGGCGTACACAACTAAAGTATGCTAAAAATAAGGTAGACCTAGAGCTGTTTCAGGTTTATGTTGTGTGATGCTAAATTTTTTTTCATGAGACTGTGCTCCCTGAAAACGAACAGACGGGTCACCTGATTATAAGTGACTACCGCTGCCCATGGACACCTACAACTCACGAGTCACAAGTGTGTTACCGGAGGAAGCGGGGGAGAGTGGTTAGGACCTCCGGTAACCTCAATCACTTGGCGAAACACAATGAAATCTTGCCACAAGCCGGTTTTATGTGAGGCCGTGGTATCACTTCCGTCGATTGGCCCATACGTGCTGAAGCATGGCTCTCCCACGACAATAATTACGGATCTATTAGAAATAATATAATCATGAGTTTGCAAAGAAGACACTCCTATTACTGTGACCCATGGGGGTCTGGTACAGTGACCAACGAATGCAACTGTAACATAGATCTATGTTCAACGGATTTATCAAAAACTGTACCATATTAATTGCAATTTGGAACATTTTCCCGCAGTTTTGTAACGTTATTTACAGCCATCTATCGAAAATCGTTCTCAAATAATATCATAAGAGCTCTGATGCCACAGACACACACACATAAGCACATTAAACTTATAAACCCTCCTGTTCGCGTTGGGGGTTAAAAATAAAACTCATTAATAGGTACTGAACATAAAAAAACAGTTTTATTTATTACTAGCTGCGCCCCGCGGTTTCACCCGCGTAAGTCCGGATTCAGTAAGAATATCAGGATAAAAAATAACTTATGTGTTAATTCAGGTCTCCAGCTATCTACATAGCAAGTTTCATCGCAATCAGTTCAGTAGTTTTTTTGCGTGAAAAAGTAACAAACATCCATACATCCTCACAAACTTTCACGTTTATAATATTAGTACGATGTCAAAGGGGCCATCCATAAATTACGTCACAAGAGTTTAATGATTTTTGGACCCCTTCCCCCGTCCTTGTCACAGGTGATCACATTTGTGGAACCCTGGTGACGTGCCATATTTTGCAATTTTACACCAAGAAGTGAAAAGAGCAGTTCTAAAATGACAATTTTAATTAAAGTGTAGTAGCGTATGTAGTATTTCGTTTACATGTAATGTTTTGTATTTAATACGTCAGATTTTGACATGTGACGTCACGAAGCCTATGACCTCCCCCCCTCCCATTGTCACATAATGCCACACTTCGTTGACCCCCCCCCCCCCCCCTTAACGTGTGACTTAATTTAAGGATGGCCCCAAAGGAATGTAGCTACTAGAAATCTTTCTCAAGGACCATCCACAGTCGTCCTAACACCAATTTTCATCAAAACCAAGTACATACAACTATTATCACTAGTACCAAAGTTACGCTAATAGATCTGACATCCCGGGCCGCGTTGGGTGGGCGCAGGCTCCCATTTGTCATGGCAGCTACCGCGATACACCTCATACCTTCGGAGTGATAGCCATCGGAGAACAATGCCTCTAGTGTTCGTACACACATACAGCTTAACACATTTGTTATAAGGTTAACCGTTCTGCTGAGATCGGGTTACATTTGATCTGATCTGCTTGATTGAATAAAGGTGTAAGTTTTCGTGAAGGGTTCTTGTGGATACAATGTAATATAAGGTATGTTATTTAGTTTATCGTAATGCTATTTAATCTTGTTCTGAATATCAGTACCGAGTTATTTAATTTCATTTTAAGAATGACGAATAGTATTTTTTCGGGTTCTTTATCTCAAAAGGAAAAAGAAACCCTTATAGGATCAATTCGTTGTCCGCCTATCTGTCTCTTAAGAACCTTTTACTCAGGAATTCCTGAAGGTATCAAGTTGAAATTAACATCAAATACTTATGTCTATGGTACCTTCAAGCTGTAAATAAACTAAATGTTTTTTGCGATTACAAACTTATATTGTGAGCTTGGAAAATTTACTGTGACGAACATCGTTGTATGGGTCATGGGAGAGTAATTTTAGTATGGCAAAGTTAAGTTTGTCACTCGGAAAGAGCTTCTAGAGTGGATTCCCGATATGGACGTACTATCTACATTCAAGTTTGTACGGAACCCTCGGTACGCGAGTCAGTCTCGCACTTGTCCGGTTTTTTATTGATTATTATTAGACAAATAAGCACACGGGTCACCTCATAGTTATTTTAAAAAATCCGTTGAGTCTATCAAAAGATTTACTTCGCTAACATTTATTACGATACCTCTACAATACATGACAAACAACCTATTAACGTGTGTCCAAATCCACGCGGAAAAGTTGCCGGCTAAGCCTAATAATATTATTATAACTACATGCAAAATTGTGTCGGACGGTTTGCCTTCTTGCTAACAAAAACGGAATAAAGGGTCATGGTGACTTTTTGCATAGGTACGGAAAGTTTATCGACTAAAAAGTGACGTAAGAGGTATAGATTTATCTGAAGATAAATGGTTATTTTATTACACAAATAGACTTCTTGTTGATCAGTGAATATCGTTTTCGGAACAAGTGTTTTTATTTATTTGTTTATTTTAAAATTCATTGTTTTATTATTCATAGGAGACAGAACGACTTTCAGAATCTTCACTGTTTTGTAGACACATAAGCTCTTTTTAACCAAATTCAAAAAACGAAGACGTATGCAGAGTAATCAAAATGGTTGACCTTATTTAAAAAAACAAAACCGAAGAATGGTGTGAAAACAAAATTTGGGTAACATAGATATATGTAGATAGACTTAGAAAACAAATGTATTTTGTCTTTATTTAAATAAATACATGTTCAAATTACAATAAATTTTACTCACTAAACTAATCAAAAAACACGCTCCTGACCGTTCCCGGCACAAAAGTGTCCATCACACTCGCCGCGTTTCCACGCTGGATTGCGATGGCCAAGCTCTGCACCAGGAACGATCCGTGTGTCACCAGTCGTCTCTATGAGCCTTTGTCCAATCTCCTTTACAACGCTTTTGGCCTCCTTGCCCCAGCTCCCCAGGAACTCTACCGCTAGCGGCATAAAGTGGTACAGCGGCTCCAAATCCATCCAAATAAGATAACAAATTGAAATTAAATCTTATCATGCTCATATTTTACAGAAATACAATTGTTTTAAGTTTAAAATACCAACCAACCCACAGTACCAAACCAAATACGAACTACAAAATTTATAACTTCCAATAAACAAGAATATAATGGCGACAATCGACCACCAGATCGAATACCGATACCGCATACCGTTTAGTGTTTCAAACTTTAAACAATGAACGATTTGTTACAACAAATACAACTTGGACAAAAGCAAATAGAATACTAACAACTGAACAATACAATTAAACATCCATCGTATCTTTTATTTATTAACTTGGACACGAACAACGTGTGTACCCGTCAATGTATCCGACACAAGCCGATGCAGTTGAATTTATCAATAGTCTTTGGTAGTTGCGTCCGCGACGGTCGTTTTAGTGATTTTTTATCCTCTGTCTCGCTTTTACGCGTTACTTTTGCTATATTACGTTACGCCCTTTTTCTTTACGATCGATAATATTGTTCTACGAGACTTTTATTTGATTACTATCTGTGGAACTGTCAGTTTATGAAAAGTTTTGTTCTTGTGTTTTAAGTTTGTTTGATTTAGTTATTATAGAGGTGATGTAGAGGTAGGTGTTGATATGAATTCAAGACCCAAACCACGAAGTTATTTATTTTATTTAAATGAAGTAATTTTACGAATAAGTAGCTGTTACCAATATAATTTTATTCTACTATAGCCATCGAAGTTATTGCTTTGTACCATCTTTTTTCATCTTAAGAACATTTGGCGGGAAAGACGGTGTTGACATTTCTTTTTTTTTACGAGACTCTTTGTTTATGATACTCGTTGCTTATTTTATTGTCAATATACATTTTAAAAATACCCTGCAGGTACAAATCTTTATCAATAATGTACAATTAATTTATTACGTACCTAAGTCATCTGATTCATCGTAGATTTCTTGTTTTTAAGAATAAACCTTTTTATTAATACCACAGAGATTCTAAATTTGGCGGTAGTGAAACTATAGGTATTAATGAAATTTATAGGTACTGGTACGAAGTAACCATTATCTTTTCTGTGGCACTGGTAAACGCTTACCATCAGGCTTTGCCAACTTTACATAAATAAAATGTCAACCAGACACAGCCATTTTTAACCTTTGTCAGTAATTCAACTTTTTAATCGGATTTTTACACATAGCTACATATCCTGGTCTAGACGAGACGATATCTTTCCAAAGTCCACTAAAAATACCGGACCACAGTATCCAAGCCACCGTAAAAATATATCGCCACATGAATCTACAGACTGCGCTGAAAGAGCTATCGGTAACTCATCTAAGTCAAGCTATCGCAGAAACGACCGCCTTATCAAAAACGTGCTTCAACATTTTTCGTGAATTAAAATTTTCCAACTCGTGTGTAGATAGCTTTAGATTAATGACGTCAGATTGCAGATTTCGGATGAGCGAATGCAAGAGATGTAGATCAGACTGTTAAGTTAATGTGAAATAGGACGTTAAATCAAACTGCTTTAAGTCAATATACTGTTGTATCTAGGTCCGACAAGAAATTTATATTTTAAGACAGGTAGGGCGTTAACCGACTGGAGAATAAACTCCAACCTAAGAAAGATGGCCATCAAATTAGGCTTGCAATTTAAACGTTTAACGTTTTAAAGTGGCTTAAGCTTGTTATTTTAAATTATCGATTCTTTGCATTGACCCCTTTTGATTGATTTAAAAGCATGGATCATATCTTTTTTTATATTTTACCATGTAGTGCTTCCAAGAGTTAAGGATACTAAGATCTCAACCTGGGGTTAAGCCCTGCACATCGATAAAAATCTTGACTGGAACTGAATGACGTTATCGCCATATCGTCTTAAAAACTTTCTCGCGAAAATAATTAAAATCGAGTTTGTTTATGCCTTTGTATTTCAACTACAGACTATGAAGATGCATGCTATTTTTAGTCCCCGTTGCAAAAAATGCAAAAAGGAGTCATTGTTAACGTGTGTATCTCTGTGTCTGTCTGCGACATTATAGCTCCGAAACGGATGGACCGGTTTTGATTCTATTTGGTAAGTGAAAGTGTTCCAGCTATAATTCAATAAAATTCTTATATATAATAAAAATTCTTATTGTAACTGCATCCTAGAGTCATGGCCTTTTAGTGATTTAAGTAAGTGTTCCTTTTTCTAATACACCTGTATTCCCACACATGTCTTACAACTCACAACTCTTTCGCTTAAACTACGACAGAAACGCATGCTTTCAATAATCTTCTTCTCTACTAGTTCAGTCTAACCCATGTTACTCATATCTGTTGAACGGTTCATTCTTCTTTCGCCATAATGTCTTTTAGTAATGGCTCCAGAAGAATTCTCTGGAAGTGAAACAAGAAAGTAGGTACACCAGTTTTATAGTAAACTAGTCTTTGCTTGATTCTCTTACACACAGTACTTTTTCGAGATGAAAGGTATCCTACGTCATGTCCTGAATCCTTGACAATGTACATAGAAAATTTTATAATGATCAATTGAGTCAGTAGTTAAGGTGTGAAAGCGTTACAAAAAAACAAACAAAGCCACATACCCATTTATAATATTAATTTCCCGTTTCACCCGCGTAAGTCACGATGCCGTGGGAATATCGGGATAAAAAGTAGCCTATGTGTTAATCCAGATGTTCAGCTATCTACATACCAAGTTTCATCGCTATCGGTTCAATAGTTTTTGCGTGAAAGAGCAACAAACATCCATACATCCTCATAATCTTTCACGTTTATAATATTAGTAGGATAATCTTAATAGTTAGGAAAGATTATTAGCTGATTCATATCAGTAATAGTTTCACCTAGAATGTTATATTATGCAGGTATTATGAAAGTAGGTGTATAGATATGAATCTTTGGTTTAAAATTATTATTTATGTTATATTATATGTTATGTGAGTACGTTATCTTAGATATGTTGTAATCTTGTGATAAAGTGTCCACCTCAAAGAAAAAAACTGTTTTGTATACTTTCTCGTCAAATATATATCTCTTTTTCCCCCCTGGAACCCTTAGATATTTTTTGAAGTCTACACTACTCTAGATATTTCTGAATGAAATTATGTTTTTTTGCGTTTTCTCTACGATTCTTCACCGGGAATCGGTTTTAATTGGGTCTTCTTACCTTACTGAGGGAAGGGAACCGCTCTTTTCACGTCGCTTCCAATTTTTTTGTACCATATGAGAAATCATCCACCATTTTAGAGACCGCTAAATAAGAAAATAATGTTAAAAATAGTATAAAAAACAAGACAATCTAAAAATTATCTGATGACATAAATAACTTTCAATAATTCACGCCACAGTAATATACATATTTTTTGTTTTGTCTAAAGAATGTTATCTGTCCGCTACTTTATACATTTGAATTTAGAAGTAACTTTTATATCAACATGCCAGTAACACACTCAAATATATACTTTTTACGTGTAGTAGACCATCATGCGGTATGACATGCGGAATCATCATGCTGCATGAAGGACCTATTGAGAATCTATTATGCAGCATGATAATTGTATAATCATTTTATTCAGTCGATATAGATAGTACAGTGAAGAGGTCTTCTCAGCTGGTATGGAAATGTCTTTGTCAAAGGCAGGTTTATAAATAAATAAATTCATTAATATAAAAATAAAAGGAATTGTCAATCAACTGCCAGCACGTAGTTTGCATGTCATGCACGTAGTTTGCATGTCATGCATGCATGATAGCACGTAACGTGTGTCATGCCGCATGATCGTCTAGTGACCGCTTATAAAACTTAAACCTTCCGCTTTTTTAATTAATTTTGATGCAACAAAAGCGTTCTATGAAAGTATGGTAAAGCTTCTATGTCTTTAGGATCATAATTGTATCAAATTACGCCTGATTATTGTCGACTCTCGAAGTCCCGATTCTTTTTTCTAAATATTCAAAAACATCAAGTTGTCTATGAAAAAATATCGTCACCGCTACCGTCTTATCTTCGCAGACTTGTTGAAAGTCCTTGGTCATCTTGCTATCAATATTATGGTTTGATCTCATTACTACATTAGTAGAAATGATAAAATCTGCTTGTATAACAAGTATTTAAGAAATCTTATCAATTTTATGTATTTAATCTTTTTCTGCGAGAAGATTGCGATCAGGTCGTAAGCAAACTGTTTATGGAGGTTATATATATGTAATAATAAAATTTTAAATTAAAATGAAAGTTTTGATTTTTTATATTTAACACGTTAAATGCGGTATCAGGTCGTAACGACCTTGTGTGCCTCAAGAATCTAAATTGTTCACGAGGTCTCGAACTAATACTGCGACCCGGACTCCAAGTGTTGACAGGGACTCAAGTCGATCCGTAAAAGATGTTGTCTTTACTATACTATCGATAAAAGTAGATTTATTTTGCTTATTTTAAAGCAATTTCTGTTACCTAAGATGTACCTATATTGTCTGAACATATTACGATATATACTCGCAAGTTCTATACATTAGAATCATTGAAATGTTGGTGGTACTTATCGCTATTCTATTTTAAGTTCCAGCCGCAATAATTTGTAGCCTAATCTTGTACACAATCCCACTAATATTATAAATGTGAAAGTTTGGATGGATGGATGGATAGATAGATGGATGGATGGATGGATGGATGGATAGATAGATGGATGGATGTTTGTTACTCTTTCACGCAAAAACCACTGAACCGATTGTGATGAAACTTGGTATGTAGATAGCTGGAGACCAGGATTAACGCATAGGCTACTTTTTATCGGGATGGACTTACGCGGGTAAAACCGCGGGGCACTGCTAGTACTACATATTTTGAAAAAGTAACCACACTTCGTGGCTAATTAAAAGTCTTTGGCTATCATTTTGCTCAACCAGTATTGTGGTTTGGTCTATTACTATTTACCATATTAGTTTATGATAAGTAGATAATAAAAAACATAGAAACGAATATGGTCAAACGAAAAGTCTTTAACACCTGTATTTTGCCAGTCCTTACATGGCTGCAAAACATGGGCCCTTACCAAAGCTCACACAAAGAAATTAGAGGTCACACAAAAATCTAACAGAATAAGAACTACTATGATATTATTTTTAGTAAAATTTTTGATTTGGCCCCCCCTAGACCTACAAAAATAAATCCCCCCCCCCCCCCTGGGCTAAAAGGTGGGTACACCCATGAATTCCCATCCAAGACAAAACATTTAATAAAGGCTAGTCTCGCAATACCGCTTTACTACCGCAAAAAGTGGTGAGATCTAATTGTTCCCATTAGGGCATAATATTAATATAAATATCACTGAAAATTGAACCTTCTAGCTTTGTCTATCTACGCCGCAGTTATAGGGGCTAAAATGTCCTGAATGCCTTCGAGAAAAGATGATAGGGTAGTGTCTTTGCTTTTCTTTTTGCTCGACTTGGTGGGGCACTGCCGTACTCCCAGGTAAATATTGTTCCTAGAACACAGGTTATGTTTGAATATAGCTGTTACATTCTACTTTGTAAGTGTATTACTTTTAATTTATTTATTTTTAATATTTTTAAACATCGTACATGATATGTTTTAGACTTAGTTTAGTTTTTCTTTTACTAAGGCTAATAAATGTATTACTTATATTATTGTAAAAATAATATCCATCTACAGACCTTAGACCGAAAGCACCCGAAGGAACTCCGCCGAACTTCGGGTAAGTTCGGCGTTCTCGGCTCCTACTACTAACGTGTCCATTAGTTGGCGCCAAACCCATCGACTGCAGATAATCTATCAGTGAATTAAAAATATACGTATATCTTATCAAATAAAAGCCAAGCCTTAGTATTGAGGTCTTATCAGATAAGTTGAGACACTTTTTGTGGTAGGTAGGTTAATTTATTCATTTTATTACTACCTAGACCAATGTTAATAGATTTATAAGATCGCATTTTCTATTTTTATATATTTAAATTATAGAATTTGTTTGTCAAATGCCGTGTTTGAATTAAGCTTATTTGTATACAGACACGTTGCGACGTAAACTTTTTTAAATTTTTGAAGTGAAAACTTCTGAGCGGCGTTGTGCACTTTTTGGGATGGGTAAAAAATGATAAACTCGCGTCAGGACATGTGACCTGATCGAAAATTCGTAAGACGGTGCCGAGTTTCTTATATTTTAAAAAATATAACATTCGAATTCAAACATTATGAGCGGCCAGAAGCGCAGAACTTCCAGTGAACCCTATGTATACATTTAGATATGTTTTTACCTACTTTTTATTTTTAACATAATTATATATATACAGATATGTGTGTGTGTGTGTATATGCATTAATATATAATGCCAAATTGAATTGGCTATGGTTTTCATGTAAAAATGTGCGAAGGCACTGTCAGCATTAAAAAGAAAAAAAATATATATAAAGGATAATTTATGCATTGTATGTAAAACGCACATAAGTTGTAGCAACGTTTTTTTGGCACAAGTAAATGGCATGGCATACATCGACGTTTTGGCAAGCGCCCTCTCGATACAGCACCCGGATACACAGTTTATTGGGCGCTATTTACACGCGACGATTATCGTAAACTTCACTTGTATCATATCTCCCTTTTTTCTGTGTAAGGAGTCTCTTTTTTTATTGTTCAGGTATATTATAACTTGGTTTTTCGATGACGGATATGAAAAGGTGATGTGGTCGGCATCTATCGACGTATTGCGTAATATATATTGCAATGCATCTTGGCCCTCATTCCGGATTATCTAATAAATAAATTTAAACCAAAATATAGGTAACATCAAATGTTATAAAATACACATGTACAATGTGTTGTACAATAATCATGAATAACTACATAGTAGGTACAAGACAAAACATGAAGTTGCTTTCTGAAACGTGTCAATCATCAAATGATCAGACTATATGTTTAATAATTATCTTTTAAAAAGTATCACCGACTTCAATGCGCCTCAAAATACCCAAATCGCTTCAAGTGTGCCTATACAATTTTAAGAGTTCCCTCAATTTCTCCGGGATCCCATCATCAGATCCTGACCTGAGACCATGGGACCACCTGGGAAGTATACAAAAGAAGAATTTTCCAAATCGGTCTAGGTGTCTTTGAGTAATCGAAGACATAAAAAAAATATACAGTGGAACATGGCACTTTCTCCTTCTTGAAGTCGGTTAAAAACTAGCTGTTCCCCGTAGTTTCATTCGTGTTTATGGTGCTTTGTTCCCATAGGTATAATGATACACCCCTAAACATTCCTCAATTTTAAGGATAAATTACACCTATTTAATTAGTTTAGTTTTACTTTGGGAAGCAACTGTCTCTGAAAAAACCTACGTGGACCTTAAGATTAAAAACCTATTAAGTGGAATTTTGTGAAGTATTTAATTGTTTTTCATTGATAACTATTTTTTTCTTCTTTATCCTTGAGATCTCCACTAATCGCTGTCAGAACTGATATCCCTGAACCGTAATATCAAATTTGAAGGAGATTCACACTACAGTCTGCGGTCCCGACCCCGCGACGAAGTAGAACCTTTAATCAGAGAATCTTCATATACGACTTGCTTATCCTATCACTTCAATCAATTAGTCTATTGTAGTCCACTGCTGGACATAGGCCTCTCCCAATGTGCGCCATAGTATCCGGTCCTCCGCTTTCCGCATACAGTCCCTCCGAGCTACCTTCCTCAGGTCGTCAGTCCATCTGGCTGGGGGTCGTCCTACCTTCCGTTTACCAATCCTATCACTTAACATGGTTTAAAAGTTAATTGTTACCATAACCTATATCTATAGTTGGTCACACAAGATTTCATTGTACCACATGGTACAATAAAACAATGAGCCAACTTTGTATAAAGTAACCTCAGAGAGTACATACTTGGTACCTAAAAACAAAGATTTTTAGATCTGTGTGTGGTACCAATGATGAGATATGTATCCGAAATGTGGTCTCTCAGTATGGGCTTGATAAGAAAGCTCAGAGGCGATCTACGAGCTTTGAAGAGGGCTATGCTCGGGGTTTCTCTGCAGGATTGAATCAGAAATAAGGAAATATCCAGACGACCGACATATCCCAACGGATCAGCAAGTTAAAGTGGCAGTGGGTAGGGCACATAGCACGTAGAACAAATGACCGATGGGCCTAAGGAATGAGACGTCTACCAACGAGGTGGACAGATGAGCTTATAAGGATCGCAGATCGCCGGTGGATGCAGGCGACTTGCAATCCTCTTGGAAGTCATTGAGGGAGGCCTGTGTCCAGCAGTGGACGTCCTATGGTTGAAACCATAAGAGTACTGAGTAGAAACTCTTTTGAAAATTAGTTTTTATGTTATAGCATAGCCATTAGACTAGGTACTTTGACAGTCTGTCGTGTTCATATCGTTTACATACTCGTACGCTAATATCATCGGTTTACACGTTCACGTCTACATAAAATTTTTCTAAAATACTGCAATCAAATCAGCATATAAAAATATTCTTAAAACACAAGCGTTTGCGGAAAGCTCTAATGTTAAAATTGAAAACGCTTGAATGCATTCGTATTTTATAAACTTATTAGAATTCGCTTATTTAATTGTATAATAATATCTGTTTATTCTAAAAATTAACAACTGATTGTAGAAATGAAACAATGTAGACAAAGACAAAGACACTCGCTTTTCGTAACAGCTCACCATCAGATAGGCCTTTTGGTTTTAAGTATATGCTATTCCTAGACGATTTACAAAATATAAACGACATATATTCAGTTGCACCACAATGTACGAGTATATTATCTGAAATATATGCTGAAAAAGTAAGAATTTGTGAATAAAAACAGTTATTTTTCATAACGTACTTACAAATTGTAACTACATATTTATAAAAAAATATTTGATCTTAGTAAGTAAGTACTTCTATTATATTACTAAATATACAAGATTATTAAAACCCCAAGATATTTTATTAGGTGCTGTAATAAATACTTTGAAACAAGACATAAATTAAATTTTATAAAGAGTCAATATTGGATAACAAAAAACTGCAATAATCTACATAAATATTCGACTGCACGTTTTCGCTAACCTCTTAATCCTTGGCCCACAAATCTAGAGTATTTTAGTGCCCAAAATGGCAAATTACATACAAGAAAATTGTGCACTTGCATTACTGTATTAACATTTTTATGGGCCATATATTCGGTGCAAGCGTTGCAATTCACAATTGATGCGGGAGAAAATACGGTTTTAATGTATCTAGCCATTGTAATGTTCTACTGGTTTCTAGATTACACTGTAAAGCGAAATATAAATATTTCTTCTATGATTTTTTTACACGACAGCGCACGCTAGGCTATTACCGTCAACTGGGCACTTTGGAAATTAAATATCTACAAATTCGGAGTTTTCAAAATACTCCTAATCTCCTTCACTACTCTTTAATTACAGATGGAAAAATTCAAGTATTTTAAAGGTAGGTAAGAAAGGAAAAAAAATGAGGGAACGGGATATTACTTATACGGATGGATTGTGCTGTTGTTGGGACGGCCAAGCCCTCTAACAGGCCTATGTCACTCGGTGTACTTGCGCGCTCTCAATACCTACCGGCCGCTTGCCCGCCCGCGAACCTTATACGCAGTCTCGCGCAGAGGGTTACTGACAGCTGCATCGCGCTTTTAAGTACAAAAAACGTAATTCGAGATCCGAAGATAAACATAAAACACATGTAGTATTTTTGTATACCTACCTTGAAAATTAAAAGTAAGCTAAGTACTTAATTTACATACAATTTTGGTGGTAACCACTAACCCTACTGTCAGGTTTTATATATTAAATGTCAGGATACACATACACATTTGTAATATTATAGGGTTAGATGCCATTATTGTAATAGGATTATTTTGCAGTTATTCATATTGGTAAATTAGCATTAAGTAATAAGCATCCAAACAATAAGTCTCCAGTATTATTTTTGTCTACTTCCACCGTTGCCATTTTGTATCGAGTGATTGTAAAATACTAGTACTTATGTCTTGAAATTGGATAATTATAAATTCTAAAATAATCATGTTAAAACTTAGTTTAAGATATGTTTAATTTACAGGTAAACTCTTATTTACAATGTTAAATTATATTTATTGTTATAAATCCACTTCCTTTGTAAATAGTGGGGATTTCCGCTAGCAAAGGCAACAAGGCGGCTATTAGGATTGAGGAGGCATTCGGACTAGAATTTGCGAAGTGATAACTTGTTTAAGAAAATCAGAGGAATGTTCATGTAAAAGATAATATGTATACCTAGCGTAATATACAAATAAATTGTGAAACAAATATACTGCATATCGTTTGGATTTCGAAGTGATTCCCTTACACTGCACACATTTTAAAGCCCAGATGTATCATGTAATTAAAAAGGTAGGTATCGATATTTTTGTAGAGACTGATTTATATGTTACGTAGTAACTACTTAGTAATCTGTGTAGCTACTTAGTAATCTGTGTAGCTACTTAGTAATCTGTGTAGCTACTTAGTAATCTGTGCCTCTACTATTAGATTTAAATAAAGCTGTCTGAACATGAAGGTACTTTCACACTACAGAATACCGCAGATAATAACGATTACCAGCGCATTCCTATTTTGTGCTGATGTTGGTAACGTCCAAGTGACATAATGTTAAGAGTGTTTGTAAGCATTGGTAGCCAATTACCATCAAGTAGGCCCTCTGCCTTTTAGCCACCTATCGTTTATAAAAGAGTTGATGATTTCGAACAGCTGAACAGATTTTCTTGAATTACAGCTAAGAACACTCTCGATAAAGTCACCTTTCAAATAAAAACAAACTAAATAAAAAACGGTCCATCCGTTTATGATACCACAGACGAAACACACCCACACACGTTAAACTTATGGCACCCCTCTTTTTTGGGTCGGGGTTTAAGAAATAAAACTATCTGTGAATATAGTGGAATTATTTTAAACCCAATCAAGTTGAGTCAAAACCTCAGACTTTAAAAGCATATGTAAATGGTATTTTTGAAGTGAAAACTTCTTTAGCGGCGTTGTGCACTTTTTGGGATGGGTAAAAAATGTTAAACTCGCGTCAGGACACGTGGCCTGAGAGAAAATTCGTAAGACGGAGCCGAGTTTCTTATATTTAAAAAAATATAAAATTCGAAATTCAAACATTTATGAGCGGCCAGGAGCGCAGAACTTCCAGTGTATCCTATGTATACATTTAGATGTGTTATTACCTACTTTTTATTTTTAACCTAATTATACATATACAGATGTGTGTGTTTGTATATGCAAATACATTGTGAAGTTATGTTTTCACTTCTGACGTACAGTCCTACGACTGACTGTTTTTTAGTTAACTTTTGTTTTAATATATTGCTAATATCTCATTAATAGCTACAGTGGACCATATCCACTCGCTAGAGTTGCTAACATCTATGACGTAGATCACTCTGTAATAAATGCAACTAATTTATTATTTGTTTTTATGTGCCAAGGAAACTCTGAACATAAGCACGTATCAGAAATGCGCTGTTTGTTTATCGTGACTACACATCTGCCGTTAAGTTGTACAGCAATTACACAGTTTCAAAAATGTATGAAAACTACAGATACCTTAACGTTAAAACGTTAGTGGCGAGTTGAAATATCTCGTAAAGCAAATTAGAAATTATTTTGATTACAGTCTTCAATAGGCACGCGTGCGATAACGCCTAACATCTATACTAGATATAATTGGCGAAATGTATAACGTACATACGGGTTGTACAGGTTTCAGAATGTACTATCAAATAAATCAAATAATAATAGTTTATTGGAACCAAAAAACAATGTTAACAATAGACATGTGCATGAAAATAACCGCTCTAGTGAGAACTGTGTTGCAGTTATTAACGCCCACCTCCGAAGAGGGTTCAGCGTTCCATGGTAAACTATCTTATAGTGTTTAATTCCTATGTTTGTGATAAATGTTTACAATAAAATAAAATAGAAAAGAAAAATAAAATAAAAATAAAGTGGGTGAGTGAGTACGTGAGTGGATGAGTGAGTACATAAGTGAATGAGTGAGTACGTGAGTGGGTGAGGGAGTGTGTAAATGAGTGAGTGAGGTAGTGAGGAATTATATGCTTACGAGTGCTTCTAATTCCGTATATTTTTCTTTTGAAGGTTAAAATACCTACCTACATCTCATATTACTAGAACAGTTGGATTAATAAAACACCTGACTCACCCTTCATGCACTTTTACTTCTGATTTCTTCGATTGTTGTAATTAAACGTAAATAAACATGAACTTCAAATCTGAAATTGATATGACATATTGACTAAACGAAAATACAGAGGTGTACCTCTGTCTACCTCTTCAGGAATATATAGGCACGAGTATGTAAGTATAATACCAGATTATAATACTACTAATGAAGCTACCGTCATTTCTACGACTGAAATTAAGAAAGATTAAATAACACAACTTTTTTTGTGGCCTCTCAATACATAGCAACTGCTTCAAAACACAATTCAGGACACCCGTCTAATTATTCACTAACTTGTTATCGCGCATGTAAGGCAAAGGCTCCGACCGTGTATCACATGGTAACTTAACACAATGGCAGCAGGCGATAAGCACTATACTTATAAATAATTGGCCTACGATAATTCTAATTAACCCGATACAATCGAGCGTATCTTAACCAACAGGAAATAGATAGTGTGTTTATTAACATTTTAAATGTGCGACAAATTAAACGGGTGTATGTAGTGTGTGGAATTAGTGGGGGTCGGCTTTGAGTTTTTGCTTGTCTTTAGAGTTATTACTTATTTTAATAAAAAAATATAAGCAACGCATTTTATAAAGGTACTAGTAACCCACCCTGACTTAGCAGCAGAGTCATCTTCAACAATCATCAACATATTTCAATGAATTTACACAAAATCTTAACAAATTATACACCTAAACCTTCCTCATGAATCACTCTGTCTATTAGTGAAAACCACATGAAAATCCGTTCTGTAGTTTTTCAGTTTAACGCGAACAGACAGACGCGGCGGGGGACTTTGTTTTATAATATGTAGTAATAATCATATTATAAATCGGATAAATAGATGAATCAGTTCGGAAATTCAGATGGAATCAGACAAATGTGATTTTTTCCTGTAGATACAGATGTCTATCACTTCAGGCATAGGACGACCACTGCTGGACGTGGGCTTCCCTCAATGATTTCCAAGAAGTCCGGTTGAAAGCGGCTTGCATCCGTTTATTTTATTTTATTGATGTTTATGTAGTTTAAAATTTGCCTTGATCGAGAGTATTCTTAGCTATAGGTAAAGAAAATCTGTTCAGCTGTTTAAAAGTTATGAGCTCTTTTCTAATTGTCAAGGTATTTTTGAGTCGAAAGTATTTTAATTTTATTTGTTAATATTCTACTCTAAAATGTAACCATATAACACAGCTATTCATTCTTTAAAAACGTGTGCGTCTCGGGAAATTGTTTAACTTGAGAACACTCTAGAGAGGAGGAGCCTGCCTACCGCTGCCGTATGTGTGAGAGAAAGGGAAGCCAGACAGACTAGTGCCCTAACGCGTATGTTTTTATGTTTTTCGTACTCATACGAAATATAGATCTTATACGTAAAATAGATAACATTAATTTGTATGAGTTGTTCTCATATACCAGTAGAATCAGCCAAAGTAAATTATGTTGTCTCCAATTTCACTCAACATATCTCTAAAAAAAAATGAAAGAGTCACCAGATTTAAAGACTGTCTGCTTTTATGTATATATTTAGAAATGAAATTACGTATGTATGTAGAATAAAAGGACAAATAATTGTGTGATGGGCACGAAAATTTGTTCTGTGTCTGGGAGTATAATTTATCTATAATAAGTATGTATTTAGAAATATAAACCTTCTGGACTGTCAGGGGGTTGCAGAATACCGGGCTAAGTACCTTGGCTCGCCAGGGTCACTCTCCGAGATCGTTGGTAACGTGAAGGGGTTACTGGGATTCTTCGGAGAGTCAGGGTGGCTCGAATAGCTTTTATTCCCACCAACGCAAAATACGCGCTTTGTCGTGGAGTTGCAGAAACCAGCCCGTGAAAACCTAACCTAACCTAGAAATATATAAGTATGTTTATCAGCAGTCTAGTTACCATAGTACAGGCTCTGCCTAGTTTGGGATCAGACGGCCATGTGTGAGATGTGTCCACTTATTATTACTTCCGAAAGCATTTCTAGAACAGCCTGTATATTTAAATACCTACATTTTGTACAAATTTAGAGCTCCTTACATGTTATTTAGTTTTATCGGTTGCTTTAATTTATCATTTATTTTATTTTTGAATTAATGTGTATTAACTCTTTAACAGCTATTTGCGCTAATTAAATAAATCTATAAATAGCTGAGGCAATAACACGTGTGCGTAAGATAACAATTAAAAATAGCAACGAATTAAAACTTCTTTTTTTTCATGTGGAAACCCCCACGGGTCGTCACCTCACCATGGCTACTGGTGAAGTGGTATGTCGGAATCGGAGCGACTCGATCGAAAACCACACGTTGTTCCGTCACAAGCGCGTCTATTGCAAGGGACTCGGGTATTAAAAACTCCTGCAATGAATGAATGAAAAGAGTTCGCCCTGACTGCTAAGCCAGAGGTCGTGGGTTCTATTCCCACCCAGGACAAATAATTGTGTGATGAGCACGATCCTTTGTTCTGTGTGTGGGTCAACAGTCTGGTTACCATAGTACAGGCTCTGTCTAGTTTGGTATTAGACGGCCGTGTGTGAGATGTGTGAAGTTATTATTATTATTATCTTCGAATGGCCGAGCAGAACACTCTCGATCATGTCACCTTTCATGTCAGTTCCAAGATGCGTTATACCTATATGTGCACACGGATATCTGATAAATCAATTTTGTCCTACTATCCTACTAATATTATAAACGTGAAAGTTTGTGAGGATGTATGGATGTATAGATGTTTGGATGTTTGTTACTCTTTCACGCAAAAACCACTGAACCGATTGCGATGAAACTTGGTATGTAGAGAGTTGGAGACCTGGTTTAACACATAAGTTACTTTTTATCCCGATATTCCTACGTTATCGGGACTGACGTGGGTAAAACCGCGGGGCGTAGCTAGTATAATATAATAAAAACAATATCCCTTTGTTTAAAACTAAGCATTCTATCGACATCCTTGGTATTAAAAAGCCAAAGTTTCATTCATGTAATCTCTCTCTCTGTCTCTCTCTGTTACGACATTAACTTTATCGGTCATTTTCAAAATAAGATTTCTGTATCACAAATCACGAATTTTCATAAAATTGTTAGAGCCTTATGTCATTTACAGAATCTACTATACTATACTTTACCCATCCCAAAAAGTGCACAACGCCGCTAAAGAAGCTTTCACTTCAAAAAAAAGCAAACAGAAAATTGTTTGATAAACAGAAGAGAAAAAGTACTGAGAAAAAGTAAAGCAAAAAGTGCGCTACAAAAGACCAGAAATGGTCGAGGTGGCACTGTGCACTTAAACAATAATAATAATATGTATTAATTATTTATTGGTAAATGGTTCAAGAAACATTTCCAAACAAGAAATATGACATGACATAGAACTAAATTCTATTCAAAAGTTAGTGAGGATAGTAAATTAATTAAAAGAGATACAACAAAACTAAGAATTGAATCATGTAAAAGCACTCTTCGATGTAAAAATAGTTATAAAATGTCAATTAGAATTTACAACCATATTCCTCAAGTAATAAGAGAATTATCATTACAACGTTTTAAATCAAAACTAAAGTATTGGCTACTAGATAATTCGTTCAAAAAAAAAACCGACTTAAAAAAACTATTCCATAAAAGACTTATACGGTTTTCTCAAGGATGCCATTATCAGAATTGGACCAAATTAAAATGGGACCACACAGGAAGCACCAGCTTTCAAATAAAAAAAGAATCATCAAAATCAGTTCACCCAGTCGAAAGTTCTGAGGTGACAAACATAAAAAAAATACAGTCGAATTGAGAACCTCCTCCTTTTTTGAAGTCGGTTAAAAAAAATTTACACCATAAATGATTTTTTTAATTGTAAAACTTAATAGTTTTACGCAAAATTTCGCATGCCTATTAAAGGCGAATATGTCGGGCTACTTTTTAATGTCATCACCTAATGTATCATATTCTTGGTGAATAGATATCTTATCTTATCTACAAAAGAGACGGAAAAGGAATTAAGTAATAAAATTATGTTAAAATATTAATTTATTCTGAGTGTAAACATAATTTCAATTTTAGGCCAATGTTCTTTTACGACATTTTTAAGTTACAGCGATCTGCTTATCAACCGATTGCTATCGATCTGTTCTCGACGCTGTATGTCGTTAACCCGCTTGGAATGTACTAGCGGCGCTACATCACACCGAACGCGCGCGTGTACCCTACTTATTGCGATGTCCTATTTAGGGTTATTTGCAAAGATTTAAATTGTTACATATGCCAATCTTATTTAGACCATATTAGCCGCTAACACAAAGTACGTTGTTGTTATTGACAAATAGACCACGAACAGTAGTTTACATATAAGTTCGTAATCTTGTGCTCGTGGCCAAGTGGTAACCGAGTAGGTTAGCACATTACAAAGTTCAGCAATACTAGAAAGGTCAATCTGGAAGACATCGCTATTTGCGATAAGTCCGCCCATTGTACTTGCCGCCTAGTCTAAACTGCTACTATTTTTAATTTCTGTTCAACTGTTGTGTACAATAAAGAATGTTCTATCTATCTATCTATCAGTCTTAGGATGACCATTCTTATTATCACATTGAGACTCCTCCGTGCCTCGGAGAGCACGTTAAGCCGTCGGTCCCGGTTGCCATACGAACATCTGTGGCACTCGTTACGGGTAATTGGAGCCCTAAAAATTCCGACAACCTGGTCTTTCTTTTTATGGTATAGGGAGCAAACGAGCAGACGGGTCACCCGATGGTAAATGACTGCCGTCGCCCATGGACACTTGTAACTCGAGAGTCATAAGTGCGTTGCCGCCCTTTAAGGTGGGAGTAGGAGAAGAGGGGGAGGGGGGAAGAGTAGGAAGAGGGGAACGACGGGAATAAGGGAGAGGGAAGGGTTAGGGCCTCCGGTAACCTCACTCACGCGGCGAAATGCAATGCAAGCATTGCTTTACTGCCGGTTTTCTGTGAGGCCGTGGTATCTAGAGGAGTCGAGCAGGCCCATACGTGCCGAAGCATGGCTCTCCCACGTAATAACTACGTAGAAATAGTCTAACTACAGAACTTCGATATCGCCTAGTACTTGGGTTGTGGAGGTCTGATGGCAGTCGCTTCGCGTAAAATATTGAAGTTCGGCCGTATCGTAGTTAGAATTAAAGCAGACCCCAATTTAGTTGAGAAAAAGGGCGGAGGATGAGCGCATCTTGTTTTGATTTCATTATAAAAAAAAATATTTAAGTGTGTTTATACGTGTTCTTGAACGCATAGTACAAGCTTAGTTTGCTCTTTGTTATATATCACAAAATATTATCACATAATATACCATCGGTGGACTCAAATATAGTACAAGATTAAATAATTGCCATCATGAAACATTGTCCACTGTTGTATTAAACAACAAATGACTATAAAAACTTTGTTACAGATTGGAGCGGAGATAAAGCCAGAATTATATTTTTAAAGTCTTTTATAGCCACCATTTTTACCCGACTGCCAAGGAAGGGTTATGTTTTTCGCGCGTACTTGAATGTTTGTAAATTTCTTTATTATCTCATGTCTTCCAAATCGCTGAACGGATTTCGATAGTTAAGGTATCGTTTCGTCTTAAAAACCCAACTGTCCTTGGATAGGTGTTGAAAAGAAACAAAATGGCTGATTTTTTGGCGCGAAATAGTAATACGTTAACAAAAAAAAATTTTACCAAACCTATCGTGTAGGAAAATCAAAATAAAGGAAATTAAAAGGGGATTGCAAAAATATGTTTAAAATTAAGTTGCATGTTTTAATTTTATTCGCAGGCGGGACCCAATGTCGATATTATTTCATCAATCACCAACAAACATTCGTCAATCATGACTTTTGGTAATGATTGACGTTTGCATGAGCTAATGATGATTCTAATGGACGCCTTAGAGCTGATATTTTGTAATTAAGTGTATGAAGTGTGTATTTATTATGTGTAAATAATTGTGTGAACTAAATTTTGATATTTAGTTCGTAAATTTATTTAATTATAATGTTGCCAATGCTTCCTATTTTCTGACTTATATTTTTATTGACTGGCAGAGAATGCCTTAGGCATTAAGTCGGCCTCTGTACTTTACATTAAGTTTATATAAATAAAAAATAAACAAATATTCCAAATTCAAAAACTTCAAAACACAGAGCTATCAATATGACAAGACAATCTCGTGAAGTACTTTATAGAAGTGAACATAAAGTATGAAGAAAATAACGCAACGTCCTTGAAAGCTGGATAAGAATTTATATACGGGAGCGATAACGTTGGGCGGGTTGATAAGGCGGCCGCGGGCGGTGATAAGGCACCGCCCGCCCTACAGATGTTATCTGTGATTAAATAGCTCGCGTTATCAGTAGCGAGAGTCGACGATCTTGGGCGGTGTAGAGTACTGTCACGTTGCAGAGATTTCTAATACTGATGTTTACTGTTGATATATTTTGTTTAATAAGCGGTTTTTAGTATCTGCATTTGCAACGCCAGAAGTATCACGGACTTTATCGACCCCATACCCTTTACCCATACCCAAACATATTTCATTTTTCTTTCTTTCTTTACACGAAGTTTGACGACCGACCGTAGTCCGAAGCAGAATTACAACACACTCATAGTATCTATAGTGCTGTTGTTTAGCTCCAATGTTGTGGAGAGTTGATAGTAATTCCTAGGTCGGGTGGCTCTGGTTAAAGGATAACTGTGCTTTTTGTCTCAAACTTGAGAAAATTTAACCTAGTCTACTCAACAAAAGCGCATACAGCAATGTCATTGAGGTGTGTTCAAGAAAGGTGTACGGGTGTCTCAAATTTCTTTAAAAAAAAGGAGTACATTTGACATCCAAAATTCTACTTAAATTCTATGACAACTTGAACTTAGAACTTCGTCTATAGTGTATAGATATTTGTTTTCAATGAATTTGTGTCACTATCGTACGATCGTGGCAATATAATCAGTGGCCTTATACCCGCACCCTCACATTGGTATGGATTACTTTAAAGTACTCTTGAAATCAATCGCCTCTGTTTCTTTACACTAATCTACACGAAATATGAATACGCAGCGTTGTCGGTAGGAATCCGTCAAACAGATGAGATAAGACGGACGTGAACTTTTGCTGTGTTTGTAGCGTACCACCCCCTCGCCGCACACCAGAGGGGGGGGAGCCTTCACCCCCTGGTACACCCACCCGACACTTACATACATTTAGAAGTTAGAATGTGTGTATTATAATGTCTAGAAACAAGGAGAGATTCTCACATAAAAATAACGCCAGAATGTCTCCGTGATGTGTCTTGGTGAAAATATTTGATAGCTAGAATTCTCATCGATATAAACACTTTAAGCAATAAATGTGACGCGGAAAGTACATCGGACGTTTTATCACTGAAAGCGATGCCTTCCAGACAACCTTTGGATGGAACAGCAGACGAAAACAAGCGGTAGCTGATGGTGTACTAAAAATTGCGATACTGAAATTTATAAAAAAAAAATATTACGCTTTATATGAGAGTTAAATGAGTAGAAAGAGAAATACGTAATTGCCTCCTACATATACACATTTGTGGCTTTGTAATAACGATAAGTGTAATAACGAGACCAGGTTTCTGAGTGCCTAGTAAGCACTTGCGTTAGTGCTAATGAAACTAAAAGAGCGCCATCTAGTGTCAATCTGTAGATACTAATATAATTCTATATTTAACGGTCCCTACCACGAATTTTTACGATTTCTGTTCAACATTGGAGTCTGCCAATGTGGTAGCTCTAACGCACCGAAGACCACAGCCCCGCAGCTGAAGCCTTTAAATATCATTAAGGCGGTAAACAAGGATATAGCCAGCCCAATAACTTGTATCACTATTGGTGTCTTTTCAGAGTTGCTGAACTGAAAACCATGGCAAAGGGAGTAGTACCTTAAAGCGAGTGGCTTAACCGCAATTTTCGAAGAATAAAAGTAGTTACAGCTAGGTAGGTGGATCATCTTTAAAGGTGACAAGTGACTTATCAAAGAGAACGGCTAATATGTATGCTACCTAAGCCTTGTAATGAAATACATGATAATTTGTATTGAGACAATGACGCTAAACATTTTGAAAATGAGAGATTAAAAAATCATAATCGATCGTTTGACTGGCTGCCAAGCCAGAGGCCGTGAGTTTTATTCCCAACCAGGACAAATAATGGTGTGATGAGCACGATCACACGTTTATTAGCAGTCTGGTTAGCATAGTACAGGCCTTGCCTAGTTTGGGATCAGACGGCCGTGTGTGAGATGTGTGAAGTTATAATTATTAAGTTATGTTATAATTGAGAGAATGAGAAGTTGTGTTATAATTGTGTTAAAATTTGGACCATAGTAGGCAATTTTATTTTTTATTTTTTTTTATTCTCTGTTCTGGTTCCGGACATAATTATAATATTTGCATATTTATGTCAAATGGATATGATGCTTAACTTAATGACGCACAGGTGAGGACATGACGCTGGTGTAGTGGTCGGAATCTGTACGCCAAGTAGCGTTAGCTGGGCCGTTGACTTCTTAAGGCGCGGTTCCGGTGGTGGATTTCGGAACTACTTGACGTGACATGTTTGATCTGTGAACGTAGGTACAGTACCTGCATGACGAAATGTGGAATGTTGGTCGCTCCAGTACTCTCAACTGTAATGGTTCTGGTGGCCTACTTACCTAGAAGAGAAAAAAAGGGAAATTAAATTACATTATAATATCATTACGAGTTGACTATGGGTCGCGACCTGCGGTTGACCTCGTCGTCTCAAGTCATGAGCGAAGCGATTTGAAAACTTTCACATTTTACGGGATATCTTCAGAGAAATGTTTTGAGATATTCGAAATTGGAATGATTAATACTATTTTTTTTTTCCATCCCGTTCTAAGCTGGGAATATGTAATTGATGAATTTGTTGAAAAACTGTTTTCTGGTTTTGGTATACTTATTTATAAAACATATATCCATCCGATCCTAAAGCTGCTTGGTAGTAATACTGTTTCGGAAAACTTTTTTCTTTAAAAATGCAATGCAATTCCAAGTTTTCTCCTGGGTTATAGTTGATCAGTGGTCATAGTAACCCATACATTCTAAACAACTGGGGGTTTAAAGTGCGTTCACAGTTCAAGAGTAGCTTTAATTATTTACCATATTCACCAGCCAATATCCAACCGCAGTTTTTGTGAACTGTAGTCTTTAAACTCGATGCTAATGGTGTCTTTATAAAGGAAAAAAGTTTACAAGAAGGACGTTGTCGGCAGTGTACTGAGTAGGATTAGATACTAGAAAATGCTTAAACCTCCAGATTTCTACTAAAAATAAGAAAAACCCTCTCGCCGATTTCTTACAGCTTAGACTACGCACCCTAGTATTAGCGCACAAAGTTTATACGTATGCGATGTTGAAAAAAAACTGCAGTATTATGCAAAATAGGTTTATCGTAGCATCTAGAGTGGACTGCACACGTACAACGTACCACGCTCATTGCAGGGTTCCAAGGAAACCGATAAAGGGGGATTTTTTGTAGCAATGAATTGATTCTAAATAACTTTCTAAGCAGCGGTTATGAAATTGAGTGGACTAGAAATTGAGTTAAGAACCGTTATACTGCTATTGAATGTGCTTTTAACTCTTCTTTACTTTTCCTTTGAAGGCACGTATGGGCCGCCTCGACCGGAGTGATACCACGGCCTCACAGAAAACCGGTAGTGAAGCAATGATTGCATTGCTTTTCACCGACTCTTCCACCCTTCCCCTACTCCCACTGTAAAGCGCAGCAACGCACTTGTTACTCTTGAGTTGCAGGTGCCCATGGGCGGCGATAGTCACTTACCATCAGGTGGCCCGTCTGCTCGTGTTTCACCCTATATTAGGATTGTGAAGTGAAGGGCCAACGTACAATGTTATTGTTACGATTGGAAAGACGATTGTGTTGCTTATATGGTTACGGTGATGGCGAATAATCTATTTATGTGTTATTGTAGTGGTAATATAAAATAAATATTCTAATCAGACTATGCTATGACTGCCCAGTGACGCATGGTGTAATGTAGTAAAGGTAGCTCTTTTCTAGATTGTTAAGCCAAATGGCCATGGCCCAGCAGGTCATGGTCAAGACCCAATCCACTTGGAGCACAGCCAACTCTGCTCCCGTCTCGAGAATTGCAAGAAACTTCGCCCTCTCTCTGACCCCGTAGGATGACGGACAGCCTCCGCCTTCTTTCTTCTTCGCAGCCCCGAAACAACACGCTTCCTTGTCTGTACTCAGTGAGTGTTACGGTTAGGCTCGACAGAGACTGTACCAGATCGTGTCTACCGCTTTCAATGAGTCCAGAGACGAGGAAAATAATGTAAAAATACTTAAAAAAGCCACTCACACGATGTCACCATAGCACCACTACAGGCCGTCTGGCTGCATCCGTAGGCGGCGGGCGCGTGGGCGATATCGCTCGCGCCAAAACTAACGTTATCATGGTCACTTTTCACGTTTTTCACCGATGCGCGCCAGAATAGGACGCTGCCAGATCGCCAGATACTGACCTTTTGTTACATTGTCTGTTTATAGTGTACATACTTTGTTGATAATATTTTTGCTTGTTTTGAGTGAGTGAGACTTACGACAGAGAAAGAGGGTTAGGTTGACACACCGCCCCACCGACAACCCCGGTGGGGTGACGCCCCGAGGGGGTTTCCACACGCCCAAACAAAGGTTTACATGGGTCGGCACACCGTGTGGTTTTAGTCGGTTCGATTTCGACACACCGCCCAACCAAAAACCCCGGTGGGGTGACAGCCCGAGGAGGTTTCCACACGCACTAAAAAAAGGTTTACAAAGGGTGTCTTAATAAAAGCTATTCCCAGATCCCTCCTATTAAAGGCGCAATACGGCGCACCGTGTGGTTTTAGTCCATTCGATTTCGACATACCGCCCGCTGAAAACCCCGGTGGGGTGATGGGCCGAGGGGATTTTTACACACACAAAAAAAAAAAGAGATATTGTGAAATAAATTTTTTTTTTTTTTTTTTTTTTATGTTCAAATGATAGGATAAGTTTCAACAAATACGCGGCTGTGCTTGTATTGCTTTTCGCCGCGTGAGTGAGGTTACCGGAGGCCCTAACCCTTCCCGGGGTGCTGTCTAGAAAACCTCCACGTGGTGCACCCTGGAAACGTTGGCGATGACGTTGCCTTTCTTCCTCAGTTTTTGAGGACGGCGTCATTGCTAACGGCTAATATTCTAGTAAGGAGAGGAGGCCATACTTCTTTGGCCACTTGGTCGAGGCTGGTCCAACAGAGCGGGCGTGTCTGTCGATTCCTCTGTTGGCTCTTCGCTCTTCGGAGCTATGAGGATGAAAACCTCGTTAAAAAATCACGGAGGTGGGACCCTTCCATGGGTTGGAGTTTCTCCGCTGTCCTCAGTGGAGAAGGAGGACGGGCTCGGCGTGCACTCACACTGCCACCGAGCAGGCATGGGAAGATTTAGTTTCCTTGCCACCGTCGGCATATCGTAATCCCGAAAGGAGTCGTGGTCATGTTTCGCGACTCCAATCGGGGACGAGGGTCTTGGCTTAGCCGCCCGGACCGCGAGGAAGAAAACCTCTCTAAAAAATCACCCCGAATCCCGTGTTCTGGTGCGTGACCAGGGGATGCATGGCTGATGGGTAGTTCAGTCGCAAGCGCACTCCCAGCCGGGGGACCTGCGGACCCCTCGGTTGGGTATAAACCTTCGCTTGCCCGGGTATTGGGGATCTCTGCCCGGGTCGACCTTTAGTTCTCCCCTACTCGTGGGTTTAGTTATGGAGTACTTGAACAAATTTAAAAAACAAATAAACGAAGAAAAAAAGACGGAGAAAGTAGAAAGTAAGAAGCAGAAGGAAAAGAACGAGAAGAAGGCTACCACCTCGTCTAGAGAAGATGAGGTTTTACTGGAGACGCCTATCTCGAAGGAGCTCCCAGGAGTCGAGTTGACTCCTGGGAGCTACGGCAGAAGGTATTCGGAACGCCTGCGTTCCAGGTCCGTCCAGTCTTCGGACGCCAATTCTGTTACGGCGGCGGACACACAAGAGACGATGGAAGTGGAGGTTCGCGACATTGAAAGTAGAAAACGCGGACGCTCCATGGATCAAGATGGCGACACGTCCCAGGAGATGCTGCCTCCCAAAGTGGCTAGTAGCCATAGAGGGAGGTCCCGCACGCCGGTCTCAGCTTCATCGGGCTCCGCCTTCTCTGGGAGGGAGGCCTATGTCCGAGCCAGAGCGGAGGGCGAGAACGTGGCGGAGGAGGAGATTGCAGATCTCCTGCTAAAAATCCAGGCGCCGGTGGTGGGGGGTTCTGTCCCCGTAACACCATCGACCATGCAGGAGAGAGCGAACGCGGCGGTGGCCGTTATCCACAAAGTGGCCACCAAGTCCACGAACCTTAAGGGTTCCTTTGTTAGGGCCCTTAAGGACTCCTCTTCCGCCATCTCTGGGGTCGTCGAGACCCTCATTGGGGACGTGGCGCGCCTCCAGGCCGCAAACGATTTGCTGACGGGGCAGGTCACCGAGCTCAGCGCTCAGTTCGCCCAATTTCGGGCACAGGCGAATTACCCTGAGCAGCCAAACCCGGTTGCCCAGCAACCTGCCCCCTCCCCAACCCCCGTTCCGGATGCCCACTTGCGTCAAGTCATTGACGCAGTGTGGCGCATGATGGACGGGCGCCTCGCGGGCCTGGAGGCAAGGCTTCCTCCGGCACCTATTGTTCGGCCGCCACTCGCCGCGGCCAAGGCTGTCGCAACGGCCGCCGCGACGCCGCTTCCCGTCTCGGGTGGCCGGGTGTCTGTGTCATACGCCGCGGTGACGTCGGCGCCAGCGCCTGCGGCCGCACCAAAAGCTGGTCGACCGGCTAAGGCCGCGGCGAGGGCGGCCGCACCAAGGGCCGGACAGCCGTCTAAGGCCGTGACAAAAGTGGTGGCAGCATTCCCTCCACTCCCAACTTTGGCACCTAAAGGCACGAGCGCGCCTATTGTTACTTCTGGTGCTGAGCCCGTGCCTGGTCCGACCGCATCTGCCCCCTCCACGTCTGCCGACTCCAGCGAAGGGTGGCAGAAAGT